>JADNRV010000064.1:0-273750 GCA_015499995.1 Flammula alnicola
TGTCTCACCTAACTTCTTGCACATTATGGAAAATCAACTTTTTGGGTGCATTTCTTCATTTTTTGCCAAAATTTAAAGCCAGATCGGGTTGAATTTTAGTTCTGCTGGGGGTCTTCGTGCTGATTTTTTGAGATTTGGCCTGTGTCACGAGAAACAACATTGAAATTACACTTTAAGAAGGAATTTCAAAAAATCAGCTCGAAGACCCTGGAGACCGATAAAACAAATTATTTTGCACCTTCATCTGAGGTTAAACTGGTGTGAGGAAGGAGAAATGTTGTTTTAGTTTTGATGGGCCAAAACCTCATTTATGGATTATGTAATACATGTCTGATTGCATAGAATGCATCGATATTGTGCACCAGTGGTGCTCAAATAGCCTAGATTTACATTTGAGTGTACTTGGGTCATTTAAATGATTCAGATTTCAATTTACGTGCTTCAAAAGCTGCTATAGTCTTTGTGTTTCATTTTGCAGTCACATCGTGCGGTTTGCCAGTTTTGAAGTGGCTGTGAGATGACTAAGCAGCTGAATCCATTTACAGACGGTGCACGTCCTCATATGTAGTCGATGTTTTTGGTAGTTAGAAACAGTTCTCTGGTCTAATGGTTAAATGGTCTGGGATATTAGCTATTGGATTTCTTTTGGGGCTCTGGGTTCAATTCATAAAAGATGCAAAATCTTTAAGTGATATTTTTCTCTGAGTTCTGTCTAAGTCCACCAAGTTGAAGTCCTATCCAGAATCTTGGTCATTCCTGTGGATTCTGGTCAGGATTCCTGCAGAATTGAGTCTATTCCTGCAGATTCTGGTCCATTCCTGCAGATTCCTGTCCATTCCTCCTGGAATCTGGTCATTCTGGGAGGAATCAGTGGAGGAATGAAAAGTATTGGGTAATGGTGTTAAAACTGCCTGCCTATGTCTCCAAGTTATCTTATCTTATCTTATCTCTTATCTGCACTTCCTCCTTTTCACTTGTTGTGCACTTTGTAGATTAGATTGTTATCACTTCCAAATTGGGAAACTGTTCTAGATCAGATGATCACATTTCATTTCTAGGTCATTTCTAGATCTTTTCTATTTTGATCTCTCAGAAGTATATCAGATTGCCATGGGCAAGGCTTCAGTATTTTGTAACTACCTTGCTTTAATTGCCTTGACTGATAGTTCTACATCCATGCCACAAGCTCAACTACTTCAAGACACCCAAGTGAGGCAAGAAATAGATTGACACTGCTAGGCAGATACAGGATAAGTTCAAATGCACTTATAAAACCTCCACTGAATTAACAACATCCAACACTGAACATAATGCTGGGTCAAAGAAGGTATGTTGCATTTAAATCTGAATGGTACTAACAATCAGCTAATAGCCTTGCTGTGTGAAGACAAAAAACATCTTTGACAGCCTTCCTGTAATCTGCATGCTGGAAGCAACTGACCTCCACAACAAACTCAACAGGTACCTCAGCATAGACCCCAGAGCATACCAATGATGTGCTCCTATAGTGGGCTAAGCGAAAGCACATCTATCCATGCTTATTATGCATGGTGTTGAACTACCTCTTGATCCCTGGTACGTTATTCAACATGACATATTGCTTTTTTGTGCTAACTTCCTCTGTAGCTACCTCTGTCAATGTTGAACATGTGTTTAGCAAAGGCCAAATTTTGCTGTCATGTGTTCACAACTGACTCTCAGTTCAATTGACACAGGTCTTGATGTGTTTTGGAGCATGGAGCTTGATGGGGTATATCAGAGACAGTGATGTCAAGGCAGTCACGGTACTGCCTGATCTTCAGGAGGGTGAGGAGAAGAAGCCACTAGATGACAACTGGAATTTAATTATTTAGTATGTACTTATATCTGATTATTCTATTAGATATCCCTGCTACAGGTTTTTCAACCCATTGTACCTATTGTACCCCTGTCCACTACCCTCCATACTCATACCCTCCATGGGTACATGTCTGCACAGGTAAGGGTATGGGTCAGGAAATTTTACTCCAACATTCACTAGATGTCCATGATTTTGCAGCTTTGAGGCCTACAAATTGTCAATCTGTGTTCAAATTTTGCAGATTTGAGGGTCATTTGAGGTCTAATTTTACTCCCCTCATTAGCAGAAATAGATGTAATATAACAACAACAATGGTGATAAGAAATTTCAATTTTACTCTTTTTTTTTTGTTGCTGGAGGCCAGGGACTCAAAGATAGAAGCAGATTGCAGAAATTTTTGAGAAATCAGTATAAATTTGAATTTTTCCTTTTTAGAAAGCATGTGACAACATCTGTCCAAATTTGTGGATTTGAGGGCAGGAACATTGGAGAGTTGAGATCAAATTCTAGAATTTTCACAGACACAAAATATGTCAGAAATTTCCGACTGCTGTTGTAATGGCCGGGCCATTATGTGATGGTTGACTGGTGTTACAATGGTTAGTATATCATTAATTTGCCATAATAAGGCCATTTACTGCTATTAGTTGCCAGAATTAGAACACCAACTAGTCTGTTACAAGTTAACAGGTTGAAACAGAGCTGCAGCGTTATGGGCCGACTAGTCTGTTGCGGCCTGTTGTAATGTGTTACAATTCTGGCAGGAAATTTCTGACTAATAGTAGGAGCTTCCCAGGCCTATTGCAACTGAGTGGCCTAGCTGTGTACCAACCAGTTCACATATTTTCTTGAGGATTTCCTAATGTACTATGTATGCTGACTGAGCCTTGTGAATAATTAAACTCAATTTCAATAAATTAATTACTACTCAAGATATGAATATATTCTGCTAAAAATATACAATTTTCCAATCTTCATCTTGCATAAGGATGAAAGCTATGCTCTCTGCGGGATGTTGTGCGAGCAGGACCAGGACCAGGACTTCCCATCACTCTATTATAATTTTGATGGTTGTTCACTGGATGCAGCCCCATCCCCACTGACCTGATAGACCCAAGCTGAGGTCCACCACTCATCATACCAGGAGCCCTGATCCCCAGGGTTCCCACAGGCCCAACTCCCAAATGCATGGCGCCCATACTTCCCACATTGCCAACATTTGGCATCCCTTCTAGTCTACCGCCCATCATGTTCATGGTTGGGAGACCATTGCCCATGGCATATCCATTCATCATCATTCCCATCATAGGGTTCATGTTCATCATCCCAAGAGGAGCTTGAGCCATTGATCGTTGGTACAGCAGTGACATAGGGATTTGTTGATTCGAGGGCGCAAAATTCATAGATGATGCCGATGGGATTTGCTGGTCAAATGACTCAAATGAGTTCATGCTTGAATGAACACTGGATGTTCGCGTTTGATCTCGTTGATTGCGTGGCTGAGCAGCTTTGACCTCAATCTGACGGAGAGCGAGTAAAAGTTTCGGTAATTCGTTTTAAGGAAGGTTGGGAGAGGAACGCACCTGCTTATCATCAAGTATGAGACCAGGTTTCCCAACAAGTTGATCGGCTTTGCTGGCGTCTTCAAACGTCACGAAGCCGAACCCTTTCGATCGCCCTGACTCGCGGTCGAGCATAACCGTCGCGTCAACGACTTTGCCATATTCCGCAAAGAACTGGCGCATCGAGTCGGGTGTTGTACTAGGAGACAAGCCGCCCACAAAGTAACGAGTGTTACGGAGATGTTCTTCGCGTGGGATCGCGCGTTTGGGGTCAATCTATATTTGCTCAAATCAAAACGATTCTGATTCTAAGTAGAGTCAAGAACGTTGCTTACCGTCTTCCCGTCTAAAGCATGTTCGCGGTTCACTACCAGATCTACGGCGTTTGGGTCTTCGAAAGTCAGGAAGGCGAATCCACGAGATGTTCCAGCTGCGTCTCGCATGATAGTACACGCGTCAACCTTCTCGTAAGTTAGCTGGTTGGAGAAGGCCAGTGAGATTTACATTGAATGTTTTACCTTGCCAAACTGAGAGAAATAATCTCTCAGACCCTCTAGTTAATTAATCAAGGACGCAGAATCGCAAAAAAAAGGTCAATTAGCGGTACGTAGAGAATATATTCATAGGAGCATATACCATCTGTTGTATCCCAATTAAGACCGCCGATGAACATTTTGCTAACGGTCAAATGGTGGACCAAGAGTTTAAGATCGTAATCGTAAGTGTAGGGTAAGCAGTTAGGTGTGGTTGGTAGAGTTGAGGAGACGCGGAAATGATAAGCATAATTAGTATCCAAAAACGTCAAGTAAGAGTAGGCAGTAGTAAAAGAGGAATTATAGGTATATCTGGTATCATAACCTGTAGTGCATGTTCGAACGTCCAAACACTAGTGACGTAGAGGCATACATTGTTTGAACCATGATGGATTGACTCCGGACTAGAAAGAGCGAAGAATGGGAGGTGAAGAGACGAAAACACTCACCCAGCGTCATGCATCTCTGAAGGTTTCTTCCCAAAAACAGTATCGTTCGACATCCCGGATGGTATGGCTCTGTCTGACAAAACAGTAAACGAAGGCCGCCCCGAGTTTGGTCGGGGATTTTGAGGTAATGGAATCTCCTTCCGCTGTTGACGCTCCTGGCTCGGAGTTTGCTGGTATGCAGAAAATTGCTTGGCTACTTGTGCCGAGTATGACAGAAGGGACGGCGAAGAGACAGAGGGTTTTGGAGGAAGGGAGCGATGCGTGTCTTGTGGTAATGCAGAAGATCCTGCTGCTTCGTCGACTGTGGGTGCAGATGAAGATGTTTGCGCGTTCGACTCCTCGTATCCTTCTGCGGCGTCTTGCTCTACATGCTCTTGTTCATGCGTAGGTTCAAAGTCGTTCTCTTCATCGCCATAGATATCTAGACAAAGGCACGGTTTTCAACGCGTTCACTTCGCGAAAAGGCCAGGGTGTGACCATACCTCCGTATAGATCAGAGTCGAGCGTGTTCTGTGCCATAGAGCCAAAGATTTAGACAGGGAGTTGAGTAAAGAAAGACGTTGCCAGTGGTGGTTCGTTCAAAGTTATTGACGTGACACAACTTGAACAATGTGACATCGTTCGAATTCGTACCACTTCTACATACCTCATTCAAGATGTAAGAAAGAAATTCTGAGGACAGCCTCAGGACGATATTGGGAGGATATCCATAAAAAAAAGGTATATGATAAGTTATACATGGCTAGAACAATCCAACCATATACAACCAAAGCCGTCAATTATAAAGGATTAGATATTCAGGGTGATCTTTAGAACTGTCCCAACCGAAGGCCCCAACGATAAAAGCACTCCAAATACAAAAATTCTTAGTGTGCTCCGTTAGTAAGTGGCACTACTCCAGCTTGTAGTTGACGAGACCGTTCCGCCACCGCATCATATACGAACTGTACGGGAGGGTGGCGCCACCGTGCATCGCTGTCCTCTTCGAATTCAGGATCGAGAGAATCTCCTGCGGCAAAGGGGTGTTCCTTGCTGTCATAAATATCGTCCGGGTCATAAGTAGCTGTGGATAATTTTCGTCAGTTTATCAGATTGGATGGAAAAAGCGACGGAAAGCTCACCTCCTGGTAATGTCTCTGGTTCAACGAGTTTCCGCTTTCCAAGCGCCTTTGCACTAGGTTTAGCATGCTTGTACTCATTGTCATCAAGTCCTTCCAAGGAGCCTGCGTCGTCGGGGAATTCGTGGCCGTTCGTGTAGGTATATGGTTCCAGTTTCGGGGTTCCAGGCGAAGGGGTTCTGGAGTGCGAAGAAGCCGCCTGAGCAGGAGATCGTGGGCCGTGCGGTGCTGCAGGAGGAGGAGCAAGGCTTTGACCGAGCAAGGTGAGGTCAATCTCAGATTCAGATGGCTGCGCGTGATGGGGTCTAGGATGATTCATAGGAGGAGGTTGTGGGGAATGCGACCTCGAAGGAGGTGAAGGAGTCCTCGAAGACGAACTTCCAACATGGCCATCGGTCGATTGTTCCACGGGTATATAATCTCGATGCTATATTATGGGTTAGTCACGTTGGCACTGAGATATTTATCGGGTCTTCTTACCCTTCGGTCCATACGTGTTTCTTTTCGGCTGCGATCCTCTGCCTTACGTTCCATCGCAACCCTTTCAAGGTCCTCATATTGCTTGAGGGCTTCCATCAACTCCGCATTTGCAGCGAGCAGCGCGGCTAATAGCTGTTCTTCTATGGTCAATTCAACCGGCGGATCAGGCATGTCATCGACAGAAAGATTGAGATCGTTAGAGGCTGTTCGCTTCCGTGGATGTCGATCGTTGTCCTGTGCCGCACGTGAATGTTCCGCTCCAGCTGAAGCCCAAGGAATTTGTGCGAATATCAGCTCTTGTGATGAGCGGCACTTTACGTAGAACTCCTAGAATTTAACCACAAGCATTAGATATCTTGTGCAGGAACAAGGACTTCGCGACTAACCTTGATGATGTCCTTCTTCTTCAAGTCTTCAGGTTTCGATAACGCCAAAGCTTGCGAGAGCAACGACGCATTTCCTTGACCAATCTTGCACTCTTGGAAAAGTCGGCGCATATCTTCGTCGGGGGGAATGATACGATTCCGTGTTGGAGATTTTCGTTTCTTGACCGCAGTCTGAAAATAAGAAAAAGGCATCTAAATCTGGAAATCATGTAAACCTGCAAATCACTAACAGGAACGGGCGTAACTGGAGCAGAGTCGATAGGCACCGGACTTGGTTCTTGATAGGATACGATAGGAACCTCATATCCTGATAATCGACTTGAGGTAGGTGGGTGGAACATGGCATCATCGGTATCGAATGGTACCCCCTATCGACAGTCAATTTTCCCATCCGCGTCAAGGGGTAAGGTTAACTACCTCTTCGGGTTTATCGAATGGTTTCACGCGTTTCCAAAGCCCTTTGAACCCTTCTCTATCATGCCGAGGGTCCTTTTCTACAATATTGACGTTTAGACGAAAATGAGGTGCATTTAAAATAATTGGATACCCACTACTCCCACTTGCGTATGCAGCGGCTGCAACGACCTCTAGAAGTCGTTCGCGCACTACCGGTGATGTTCTCGAGGAATTAAGAAGGTCTTCAAGGGTATCCAGAAACTTTCGAGAGGTTGATTGAGAAATGAAGGTATCGGAGGAGTTCCGGAGCATAATTGCCCACAACTGAGTACGATAATCGTCAGATCTGCCTCTCGTCAGGCTATTACATAGAGAAGGTCACATACTCGAGCAGCCGATAACTGAGCTGGGGGTTCGCCGTACCTGCAAGGTAATCAATATAAACAAGAGAACAGAAAGGTGATAAATTACTTGAATTCGCGTCTCAAAGCTCGAACTGCTTCTTTTGCATTGCTTTCATTTGCAGAGGCACGCTCGCAGACTTCAAGTACCAACGCCCAGTCTTCTGAGGCCGTGGCGGTGAGGTAACCTGGAAGGGGCGATTGAACACTCATGGCGCGATGCATCTTGCAAAAAATTTAACTCACCAATCATTCGAGTGAGTTCTGGTTGACCTTCGTCCTCTCGGCGCATTTCTCGTCCTCGTTCTCGTTGAGGGTCACGATCATGGACCTTCTCCTTCTCCCTGTCCCTTTCTCTTTGTATATGGATTTCTCTCTCCCTCTCCCGTTCCCGTTCCCTCTCTTTTTCCTTTTCTTTTTCCTTATCCCGCTCTTTATCTTTATCGCGCCCTCCCCAAAATCCTCGCTTTTCCTTCTTCTCTCCAGATTCTCGTTCTCTATAATTCTGATGGCCGTGGCCGCTTTCCGAGCCTGCGTAGCGTTCCTCAGACTGCGATCTCGGTGCATTTGGGCTATCAGTGCGGGGAGGATCAAGAGCTCGCAAGATACCGAGCGCAACTGGCGCCGTGGGCTGAGATTTCTTTCGACCATTCGCTTCGCGTTCACGATCGTGATGTCGGATCAACTTATTTGAGTTGGATACATTTGTCACCGCACTCATCGGAGAAGCCGATCGCGGTGGTGGAAGAGGACTGGCCATCGGAGGAGATACGTTAGGCGTCAATGAATTATATGAAGACGAGCGAGATGGGGCGTTGATAATAGGGGGTGGCGGAGGAGGATTTGATAGATGAGCGGAATCTGGAGGAGGAGCCACAACCTCCCAACGTTCCTCGTCTGCTGGATGCCTTGCGGGATGAGATTGAGGCTGTAGGTTCTGCGTATGAGTGTTGCTACCATGCGTGGCTAGCTTCTGGTATAGCGGGGTTGGAATAGGCTGCTTAACTACTTCCTGGATGGAGTAAAATATAACAGACACGCGGTAGATGATCAATGACGAGCTGAAGGAAGAATTGGGATTTATCGTACCTCTGCAAAGTCTCGAGATCCCCCGTTGCCTTTGCCTGACTTTGGCTTGTGGCGAAACAACTTCATTTTAAGGTATAAATCAGAGCCCTCTCTAACTGCTCAGTGCTGCTGTCGTGGCTGGAAAGAAAGGAGGAGAGAGAGAGAAGGGCTGAAACGTCCCCGCAATGCCAACAAGAGCGCAGAGCGGTGTAGAGGCTGTGTTCACCGTTGCAGTAACATTTCAAAGTTGCCACGTGCACTCTACTACAGTAACATATCAGATAAGATCAACTGGCATCACTCCAAGTCCTTTCTCTTCCCCAAACATAACCCGGACAGCCGCCTCAAACGCCTCTGCAGTAAACTCGTATGTCGCCATGTATCCTGTCCAATCCTCGTAAGTCTTCTTCTCAGCCGCACCCCTAAGATCATAGGGGCCACAGCTTGACAACAAAATGACCGGAATACTATCCAGCTGCATCTCTTTGATTCTGAGACGCAAACGCTCCAGGTATTCCAACTGCCATCTCTTGAGATCTGCGTTGCGCATGACAAAAATAAGTCCTCCGACGCCGTTAAGTATATCAGCCAAAATGGCGCCGTCGGCGGAAAATACGACGTGGTCCAACTTTGTCCGCTTCTTCACTGCCCGCGCCAGTGCAAGGTACGACGCTCCAGCTGTATTTCTGACAACACCGCCAGGGCCTATCAAGGTTCCATCTCCAGGATCAACTGCTCTATTTACATTCTCCATCTTCGGCGTTAACAGGAGCAAGCGCTTGTCTGGTTTAAAATAGTCAGCGTTTAATGGAATTACGCTGCCTCCGTTCCAGACGATCGTCGTGCTTCGGAGATAGACTTCTTGGCTAAGCTGCAGGTTCGTCGCGTGAACCTTTGCAAAAATTGCATCCCAAGCTGGTTCGACTTCGAGCGAAATATTGCTCCATTGCCCCGCAAAATTTTTCTTCATCCTGGCTATCCTTTCTCCACTGTCACGCAGCTCGTCGACAGAGATCTGACCTTGTTCAAGTGCCCGATATATCCCTTCCACAGCCTCTATGTGCCTCTCAAAGGTATGACATATCATCACAATGTCCGCGCCAGCTTTCAGCGCCCTGAAGGCGCCTTCTTGGATACCACACCCGCCTTGCTCAGGCTCCGCAATGGCGTCCATTTCCAAGCAATCCGTCACTACAACGCCTTTGAACCCCATCTCATCTTTCAACAAATCGGTCGTTATCTTCCGAGACAGAGAACAAGGTGTGTCGTCCCCCGTTATCAAAGGCAGCGCCATATGTCCGGTCATGATGCTGGGGATCCCGGACGCGATCAGAGATTTAAATGGAACAAGTTCTTCTCGTAAAATTTGGTCCTTGCTTTTCAGAATCCGAGGAAGCGCCAGATGGGAATCAACGTGCGTATCTCCGTGTCCTGGAAAGTGCTTGCCTGTGGGCGCGACCCCAGCAGAGGAAGACCCACGGCTCACAGCCACGGCGAACGTCGCGACCTTGTTAGGATCTAATCAATCCGTGATTAGTTGGCCGGATCGCAGTCAGCGTGCATATCAGAATCTTACCATCCCCAAATGACCTGACACCTGATGGGCAGATAATTAATATCAGAATGACAAGAAGTAGAGTATTCACAGCAGATGGCGCTGACTTACCGATGACAGGATTTCTCGAATCAGTGTTGATATCTGCAACGGGGGCGTATACCCAGTTGATTCCCACCATTTTCAGCTCAATGGCTGAAGCAGTCGAAACTTTCTTTGCATCGTCTGGTGATCCAGTGGCAGCAAGCGCCATAGCCCCCGGACTACAAGAAGGATATCGGTCTTGGCATGAGGGCGAGTTGAGCACAAATCATCTGGGACCTACAAAACTGCTCCTGCGGTCGGAGAGCTAAGGCAGAAACCAAACCTGTGTGAAGAAAGACGTGATGAATATCTTTATAAGGGGGGATAAAGATATTAGCTTACCATTTTCCTGATCGATTCCAATAAGGAGAGGTCTTTCGTGCCCAGCTTCCTTCGCCAGCAGCTGGAGATCTTGCACAAGTTTACGGGTCTGGCCCGCACCTATACGAATGTTCTTAGGATATCCTCTGAAAATTAAGCGAACACTTGCTCTGAATGTTTCTCTTCATGAGGATAACATTTCCGATATAGTAATCTTGTATAAGGGTCTTGATGTTTTGGGATACTTCAAATCCGTGAAAGCCAAAGACAAAGTGCTATGTCGCAGTTATCACGGAAGATGAAAATTTGTCCAGGTAGTTGGGCCCGAAGTTTCCCTACCTGTCCCACATCGCGCTTAATTGCTTCAGTGATTATTGGAGCTGTCATCCTATGAGAATTCTCGACTCGGGTTCGCGATTTACGAGATGTTGACGAGATCTGTAGATTCTAGCAAAGAATGAAGGTACAAACTCATGAAAAGTGTCGGTTATTTATCTCTGAAAATGAACCTGCATTATGGACACATAGAAGGGACTTACAACGAGGAACAAGTCAAGGACTCGGAATGGTGGTCAAGCAAGGGAAGAGATGGGGAGGTGGCGCAAAGGCTTGGCACCTGGTCCATGAGTTCGGGCCGAGAAGGGAGAACCAAGTAAGACCAAATACAGTACTACCGACTCGGAGTGAAGTTCTTGGACTTGTGCTATCACGACTCCAGCGACGATTTAACCATTACTTCAGTGCAGAATGTCTTCAAAGGATGTAATGGATTCCTTCAAACCAGGTGCAGAATCGCGTCCGATCAAGCGTCGGCGAATGGAAATGCCTACACCTGATGGCTTTACCTCGAACACACCTCCAAAGCCTGTATACAAGGCTTCAGTACCCCGCTTTTCTTCTGCTTTCAACGACAACGACAATACTCCAGCCAAAAGACCAAGGGTAAATATTTTCCAGACAAATATTCGAGAGGCTACTATCTCCTAAATTATCGAGTGCAGGAAGTTCCCGAAACCCCTGTCGCGATGAAAGACAGTAGTCGGCGCGTCGAGGCGAATGTTTCCTTGATTCACAAGCCAAGGGAGACTAGAGAGAAACTGCTCGTTTCTGTGCAAGAGATGCACAAGGATTTCTCAAGAGAAACTTCAACGAAACAGAAAGTCACACTTCAACTTCGACCCCCACCTCGTCCACCCCTTCCACCAGTTGTCGCATCTGCTTCCAACTCGACCCCGCTCAGACAAATTGTGAAACCAAAATTTTCAAGCGCGAAACCTACGTCCAAGGGTTTGCAGCCCTTACAGCCGCCACCGAATCTCATGCCTACCACTCGCAGCAACTTGGCAACAGGCAAAGACATGCGAACGATCTCAACAACTGGACTAGGACTTCTGAATGACCTCTCACATGACAAGAGGACTGAAGAGTTGGCTTCGATATTACTGCGTGACCAACATCCCGAAATACACGCTCACGAATCTGCTGCTGATAGTATCATGCGTCGTGGCTTGGAATTGAGTCCAGAAAAGAAAGGCAAAGGCAACAGCGCCAAATTTATTCGGTAAGTTCATCGCGTCATAATTCTCTTTGCGTTTTAATAACCTGATATATATCAGAGGTGGTCTAGCCGCTCGAGCATCTGCCCATTTCGACCGCTCGCACACTGCCTTGATCTTATGGCAGAAGGAAGTAGAACATCGTTCGAATGCGCTGCCTCCTTCCGATATATGCGCCTCCATAGTCAAGGTTTTACACAAGCCGCTTGTCGCCTCATTTAAATCCACGGCAGCATCCCCTGTTATCGCTCTCTGCCGTCTTCATCAACCAAACGGAACAGCGCACACCCTATTCAATCATGATCATCTGTATCGAATGGTCTTCTCGGTTTCTAATACGCATACCACCCCCAATACTGCAGAACGCTTCACAGAGGGTCAAATGGTCCGCATATTCAAGCCATGGCAAGAGATATCTTTTTCTCTAGAACCAGGACCGATAGACCAGTCTGAGCCTCAAGTCCTTCCTCGCCTCCCTGCCAGTCTGCCATTGCCTTGTTCTGAGCCTCTCTCCACACCAGATCCACTTGATGCTCCCATTCATGACAAGGCCCTTTTCTGCTCCAGATTCCTAATTTCATAACATTTCAGTCTTTCACTATACCCCATTCCTTTGTACTTGATAACCCACAGTTGTATCCCTAGTGCCTCATTTTGCTACAGTGTATTACGCATGTCTTAGATTCAGTGTAGAAACCATATTTGTTCGCCTTGTGGTGATTAGCTGAGTCAGCAGCATGCTCTTGTCTCTCTCCAAACTACGACATTACTGACAGTCCGCTGCCATCTCTGGTCGTCCCAACAGACCGATGCACTGCTAGTCTGAATCATCCACTATATCATCTCAACCTCATATCCGCAGTACGTCCTTCGCTCAACTCCAGACAAACCGTCTGAGCTTTCGTCATGGACTTACCCCACGTCTAGGATATCCGGGCTTCAGCCTTAGGCGGGATTTCGAACAATCGTTGGGCTACTATATCCTGCACCGCATTGAGCGAGGATGCATTCCGATGCTTTCGATGTGATACCCTACGATGTGAGTCAACGCCTACAGTTTCTCCCAGCTCCAGGGCGTAGGGAAAGGGCTTTTGATCGCCTCCTCCGAGACTCGAGTACCCGGAACATACAACTGATCCCAAGCTTCTTAGGATATCAAGGGAGAATGGAAGAAGCTGGGCTCAGGCTCGTTTGGAAATGTCTACAAAGGTCACTCTTACGCATTTGACTGTCCTCGCAAAACTCACGCATTCTTTGCCCAGGAACCTACCTTGGAATAGATGTCGCGATTAAGGAAGTCCTACCTTCCACGGAGTATGACGTAGCCAAATACTTCGAGCGCGAATGGCGTTTGATGAAAGAATGCCGACATCCCAATATTTGTCTCTTCATCGGACTCAGTCGCGCCCCTTCTCCTGATAACAGGATCTTCATTGTCTCAGAATTCATAGAAAATGGCAACGTTCGCCTATATATCCACGACAAGTTCAAACCCTTTCCGTGGAAGCTCCGATTGTCATTCGCCACCGACGTTTCTCGAGCATTGGCCTATTTACACGCCCGAAAGTGTATCCATCGGGATCTAAAGGGAGAAAACCTGCTCGTGACCTCCAATGGCCGCCTCAAGGTCACCGATTTCGGCTTTGCTCGAATCGCGGCTCGCAACGAGGAGGAGTCAAAACGACTGACATTCTGTGGAACCGACTCGTACATGTCTCCGGAAATCCTTCAAGGCGACGAGTTCGATCTTCCAACCGACATATTCTCGCTCGGCATCATATTTTGCGAAATTGGCGCTCGAAAACTAGCGGACGATAATCACTTCAAGCGATCTGCACCCACCTTTGGTATCGACCAGGACGAAGTGAAGAAGCTTATGAGTCCGGGTTGTCCTGATGACTTCTACCAATTATGCATCGACTGCCTTTCGACGAACCCTGCAGTACGACCTACTACCCGCGACATTCTTGAACGTCTGCGAGCTATTGAAGCAGAAGTTCTCCTGCGCCCAAGCGAAGGGGATGACATGCATTTGGGTAGTATCCGATTCATGACTGGTGCCAAGCGACCAACTGCTGGTCCACGTATACCAAGCTTTGGCATGGGCGTAGGGAAGGATATAAGAAGCGGAACAATCTCCGAAGATAGCGACGATGAGGAGCTTATCGAAGCTGTGAAAGGCCTGTCAAGTGTCGGTTTGCGGAGCGATTGGAGCGATACATCATTGAGTAAGTTGCATGCTCTTCGATAGCGTGCTTGTCTGACAACCCTTATTACCAGGCAAGGAGCCTTTGCTGAGTCGTTCTGGAGATTCGCCAGGATCTGAGTATAGCACAACAGTTATCAAGTCGCAGCACCCTGCTGCCGCACCTCCTCCTTCTCTTTCCTCCATCTTAACCATCAAGCCGTCTCCTGACCCAAATACTACATCAGATCCTATACTCCCTGCGACACCTCCGTCGGCTTCTCCTTCTCCTCTCGCTTCAGCGTTATCTGCGGTTAATGGCCATATCGCAAATCGCGATGTTGACCCTCTCGGAGGTTCATCGATTATATCCATTGCAACGTTGGACTCTTACCACACGGCAGCCACGGATTCCGTCGTTTCCAGTACATATGCCACGGAAGGTGGCTCCACCATTCGTTCTCTACACGGCAACTATGTCGCCCCATTGGTTCATCGCTTTACGCTCCTGAAACCTGGGGCCAAGCAAAAACGCAATAGCGGCTCTGTGTCTCCACATAATAATGGCTTAGAACACGCGGGATGGAATCCACTTGAAATGATATTTTCAAGTGCGCTATTGGTTGGTAAATGCGACCTGTGCAACAAGAGAATTGGGTGGAAACCAGTCTTAGAATGCGATGATTGCGGTCTTAGGTTAGTTTTGTTTATTTAGTGACTTCTGGCTAGGATTTGACCGCCTTTTCTTCTTCTGTAGGACTCATGTCAAATGCGGAGAGCTTGCTCCTCGCGATTGTGGGCTTCGTCCCAGCAGTCGCGGTTCTTCTCATTCTCCCCTCAACGCGGTTTCGCCTTTGTCCAAGGTCAAACAGAATGCGGCTCATGCTAGCGAACAGATCAAACTGAAGTCATCCAGTCCTGCTCGGCGATAATGGTTCACGAATGAACGAACTTTTTTTTACGTCTTATCATGATCACGACTCTCACACAGTGAACGACACCGTACACTCAGTTGTAACTTATACGTAGGTACATAGCATTTTCCCGTCGTCAAGATTCTTCACTCTTTTTTTTTGGCTCGTTACGACTTTGGACATGTGCCCTTTTCGAACCATAACTTATATTTTTTCCCTTCCGTAATGTTGGATGTCTTCATTTCTCCCGTATACTTCTTTGGTCCCACTTTGGTTATGTCCATGTCTCGAAACCACGTTTTTCATACATTTCATATCACCCTGCTCAGCTTCCGAGAACATCAATTAAATAAAGAAGCAGGTTCTGTGCAACTGTTGTTGGGTCTTATATTTGTCGACCAGTAAAGCGCCCTCTATTTGTCGTTGACGGTTGAGACCACCGCGCGCCCGCACTTACCCAACACATATCAGTGCGAAATGGCGTGCCAGTCAGAGTTCTCCCGCGTCGCTCACTACCCGAAATGAAAGTGTACTGTACAGGCAGGACAACGAAGTCAACTCATCACTGATTTCATTTCCAGTCAAGGTAGCAACCATGAAATCGAATACCCAAGGTGCAACCCAGTCTTCTGGTTCCTTTGGTTGTCTACTTGAACCGTCTACAGTTATATCGATACAAGCAGTAAAATTTTGGCAGAATCTCTGCATCATTTAGTCCTTAGCCCTCTGATCTCAGCTCCGAGTTCGAGGGCTCTTTTGCCTTCCAGCCAAAGCATAGCCTCTGATGAGAGTACATATTTATAATGATCAACTTTTGATAGAATGACAATCTATTTGAAGCACGTACCCTTGTATGTTTTTGGCACGACTTGACGGAGATTTGGACTGGCGGAACCTACTTCCTGACACCAGGTGAACCTAAAGTCATTCGTCGTCTGTTCGTAGCCTGTCTGCACGTCAACGACATTTGCTTTCACGCCCACATGCTGCAAAAGAGGAACGGATTTAGATTTAAAAGGATATCACTCTGAGTTAAGGACACAGACGACTATAATTGGATATTGTGGTGATGACGAGGTGTGCAAAATCTGAGAACGCAGACGAAGAATTGATCCAATGGGAACCGGCCGCGCGAACGATATGCCATCCAGGGAAAGGAATTTGACATGCCCCCGGGTGAACATGGCCGCATTCGTAAAGCCAAGCTACAATTGTCAATCATGATCGCTGCTTGGACATTATAAAAATACTCACCTCGTATGCCAGCCTCATAAGATAACCGCCAAAAATCTTCTGATGAACACTGCCACGCCATCTTCAGCATAGCACTGACATATCAGCAGCATCACGCACTTTCGTTCTTGGGGGAACATCAACATGCACTTCTCCAGAAAGGTATCGCCCATCCAAACGTGATCCAAGCCAACATCCGCTTCGGGTCCTTCTCCGTGCCTTAGGTAGAGCGAATGCAGTTCAGCAGCCTCTGATGAACTTGGAGGAACTCTCGACAAGGACTTCATTGCCACAGACTGACGTCGATGCTTCATCTCTGGAAATAGTGACATGTAAGCCAGACCGTTTTCTTTGTGAATATCGATCATATTTACGTTCTCCCAAAGCATACAAAGCGCGTTCCTCCGGAGAAGAGATAATCAAAGGATTGACTGGTCGTGCACCGCCTGTGATCGCACTCCGGCATACCATCGAAAACCGGCCTGGATTATTCTATGAACGAGAGTAGTTTTGAGACCGAGTGCCTTGACTTACCTATCAAAACTGTTTCATCAGGTTGCCCCATTCCTGTCGATTCCATTTTTACCGCCACTTCCATTGAGCTACGACCAGTGTAAATCACTTGCCCGCTTAATCTCAGGTCGCGTGCTGGGTTTAGAGGAGACAACATATCAAGTCTATGCAAGCATCAGGGCGCTGCTCAGACGAAAAACGACTTTCGACTCACCGATCAACCGAAGCCGTTACGATATAGAAGCCACGTTCTTGGATGCGGCCCAGTGTCTGTACCCCAGGAGGAAGCATATGCTTGTAGCCAATGGATCCTGCTAGCGAGTCGAGATGCTCCATCAACCTGAAAGACGAAAATTGATACTGTTTAACGACATCTCTTTCTCGATGGTAGATTTAGTTATTAACTCACTTTCCGGTACGAATACCTCCTGACGCGTTGGTATATTGCTCCAGGAGGTTTGACGATGTCCCAAAGGGAAGGATCAATTCCGTATAGGAATCGTGCATTTTGCGAGGAGTCAAGGTCACCGTGGTCGTATCTGAAACCGCCGCCTCAGCGGGAGGAGATTCCGGCTTAGGAGCGGCATCCAGGAGGGCTTCGGACCAAAGGATGGGGGTCCTTGTGGGCATGACACTGAGGTTTATTATTCAGACAGAAAATTGGCAGAGGTTCGGGAGTTTCAAGTACTTGTGATATGTGGGGTCAGACCTCTCTCCTGAGCAATAGGTGAATTGAGGATCTCATTACCGAAGAAGAGACTGGGACTCACTAACCACCTTCAAAAGTTGGTCCATTGAGGATACATCTTTGTTTTCCTCGACAACGGCCTGGTTGTGCGCGTCCGTAATTGCATTATTCCTTGTTTCTGATGTACATATGGCTCGAATTTGGTGTCGAGGAACGTGGTGGGGTGAAGAAGATTGCCGTTGTAAGCACCTTGCTGTAAGCCAGGAGCTCCGTGTCCTAATCCTAAACATAATAGTAGGGCAAGTTTATCGAGTCACTCCAACCCTTTGCTCATCCCCGGCTATTCCGGCAGGGTTCAAACCGACATACGCTGTCGTAGATGACATCGACAATTTTCACAACTTCAAGCTTCAAGCTTCAATTGCAAGCTTCAAGACTTACTCAAGAGATCATCAACGAGCTCGAGGAGCACATCTATACTTAACATAAAAAGCCCATTTCTCAGGGTATGTATGTACATAGTCTATTGCGACGTCGAAACTGGCCATGGCAACAGCTGATTGCCGGCATGACCGTCGACATTGTCTTCTGACATTGTGGCAGGGATATCGGCGATAGTAAGTAAGGCCTTCCAGAATTAGGATGAATCCTGTACTTGTCCCTGGCTGTGACTTCGAAATGAACCTGGGTAAAGCTGACATAGAGGGGACACAGGAATCGATCAAGAGCGCAGCCTCGTCATTGCACGGTTGAAATCTCTCTCTCCGGCAGGACCGTTATTATCCTCAGTGGCAGCCCTCTCGCTGAGCTGGATCTTCGAGTTTTGGGCATCTTCTTCCATCCCTTCCTTTCTTTGGACTTTTCTTTGGACTTTTCTTTGGCTTGTTGGACCGTGGACGTATCTGGACTGTAGCAACTTTTTCTCAAGAATTAGAATTCGACTGCTATCGACCACCAGCATGTATTCTCCTATCCTACGCGGACTGAAGGCGAAGGCGAAATCAGCCGTAAGTATTCAAATCAATTGTCCATTGAAACCCCTGGTTTGACATAGCAGTACAGTATGCCCGCATCACTCTGAATCGATTTACGACAGCCTTCTTTGTTTTCAGCTTCATATATTGCTTTATTCAGGGCCTCATTCAATCTTTTCTCTTTTCCACCGACTTCGAATACAGCAACCTTGTCTCCGGTATCGTCAATGGCGGTGACATACCTTTCACCAATATAACCTATCTCGACGGTTCAAGCGCAAGGCCTCCCCTAATTCTTCGGATGTGCAATGATATACCTCATGGTCAACCTAACTATCCATGCATAACCATTTTCAATTCGACTGTCAACTCGCCCAAGTATGACAATGAGAGTTCATTGAATAGCCAGGTACACAAAAGACAATCTCTCAAGGAACGACACTAAAAACTTTCATTTCGTCCAGGACATCACAAGCCCTTTACAAGTAAGTCAGACCGAATGCCCTCAACGAATCTCAGGCTAACGAGTTTTCCACATTGCAGGCCACACGATATCTGAGCGATTGGCAAAGCGGAATGAAAGTCACCCCTCAACTCGATTCTTCAAACGCAACGCTAGTCACCGGCGTAGATATCGAGTTGCATGATGGTACCTCTCTCTTCCTCAGCGAGCAATGCCTTCAAAGCCTTGTCTATCCATCGCAAATGTCTGCAATTCAAGTTTCCGTGTGCTCTCTGTTTTTACTCACATTGCTTTTCAGACTTGGAAACTTCAGGCGGGAAGACGTTACTTGGATCAGCCTTCAATTTTGGCTCCTTGCCATCTCGTTCCTGGCAATAGTCAACGATTCAGTCCCTCATGTGTAAAGCAGCTTTCCACCTTCATATCAGTCTAGTGCTTATTGGTCATTTTTTAGCTTGGCTGTTCTCATGACGCGAACCATCTCAACTGCTTGGGCAGCATATGCTATTTGGCGTGGGCCAGCTTTCCGGGACAATTTCTACGCGCTCCTGGCTGAACCGGGAACACCATGTTCTCTCGATCTTTTCTCAGATTTTTTTGCCAAACGACAAAATTTCCAGGTAAGATTGATTGCGTTTGAGCATCCACGAACTAATTATGTTGGCCCTAATCAGATTGCCGATTCGATTCTGAGTTGCACGGGCCTCGTCTTCTTTTCATATCTCTCCTGGACACTGCTCAAGGTATGTCAAACGCTTGCGTACATATTGTCGCCACTAACAGTTGATTCTATAGATATATAGCGCGCAATCCTTCAAGTGTGTTGGCGCACCAGAGCACATCATGCGGATCCACAAGGTCCGTCCGGTGTTTTCTCTGATCCTCATTCCCAGTTATCTGACCCACCATAGTTCTTCATGGCCGTTCTGGCTTGCCTTCAAATGGAGGCCTTCGTCCTAACTGCAGGCATGGGCTTGTGGATTAATGTGCTCGCAAACACAGCCATTAACAAGATTTCCAACACACCGCCGTTTATCAAGCGTTGTATATCTCGACTGTTATTGTAAGCAACCTGTCTGCGTATGGTTATCCTCCAAAACTGACGTTTTTCTGTTTCAACAAGCTTCTGTTGCCATGGATTGCTATGGTGCATTTCTTTGCGGTTTCTTGTCCTTCGAATAGTTCTTAACCTTTTTTTAACGAATAGGGATGGTATTCAATACGCAGAGAGATGAAGAGGATGATGGTCATATTCCTCGCGATTGGCTTTATAATCACCGCAGGATGGGCCATCATGTTCTATTCAATCGTCTTCAGATGGTTCGTACCACATTTCTTTGCAGGACAATGTGCTCATCGTGTCTCTACAGGACATTCATGCAATGGCCTTACCTTGGCTGCTTTACAGTCGCCTCTTTTATCTTGCTCATTTCCACTATGGCACTTGGCGTCGTATGTCGAATGAACTTCGACAGGGGTTTGGCAGAGTATTGTGAGTGTTTTCTAATACCCTCCGTTTCAATCGCATTTCCTGACGGCTTTCCGTCTTCGCAGTGCACGCGGAGTCAACTTTGGCGTCACTCAATTTTGCACCAGATGCCTTTGCTCATAAAGCTGACAGTGACAGGGTGCGGTTCTCCAAGGACTCTAAAGGCCCGATTCGTAAATTTTCCTTCGACGATCCCCTAAACTCGCCGCCGATGTACTTCGTCTCAACTTTACAACAAACCGGAAACACCGTGGAAGTTGCCCTTCCGTTGTCAACCACCGACTCTAGACCGACGAAGGAAGATCGAACTGGTCCGGTACCATTTTGATTCCTAGTGAATCACATTTTTTTGTTTTCTCTTCCACCTTCCCACAGACAATGAAGTATTGTAAATGAAATGTCGTCTTTTAAAAATCACTTGTCTAAACTCATCATCGCATCTCTCAGGGAGATGATTAGCATTCTGCCTTTAAATTAGACTGTGGCACATGTACAACAAAGGTTCCTTGACATTTATCGCTGGGAGAATATCATGTACATTCTAGAATCACTCGAACTGCTAGAGTCTCAAGCGAAGCTTCCTGATGATCAACATATACTTATACAAAGCAAATACACTTCGGGTATAGCAAGCGACAGCGCCGTTAAAAATAAGACCGATGGAGATCTACTCGATGTTCCACAAAGCGAAAGTAAGAGGGAATATGCCAGGGGGCAGCTGATCAGAAGGCTATCCCTGGGCTCATGCCGTAGCGTGGGTTGACTGGCAAGCCATGTTTCTTCCTTCTCGGAGGCCCATTTGCACCGTCGATGGAAGAAATCGGAGAGATTGAAAGAGTGGATGCGCCAGATGGTGCGGTTGGCGATGATCCAGAGGTAGAAATCGCCGCCGAGTCGCGTGTAGGGGTTGTCTGACTGCGACGGAATGGATGTTTAGCAGCTTTCTCCTCATTCCTGTCACCGATGGTCTTCAGAGGAGGATATGGGACAGATGTGTTACGTTTCTGGGACGCTTTCGATAAGCGCTTTGGGGCTGGGCTCAGCTCCGAAACGAGCGGGGGTGATGAGGAGAAGAAGATAGGTGACCCGGTCTCAGAGTATATCGAGGACCCTCTTCCTTTCCTCAAATCTTGAAAGGACGCCGCCGGCAACTGAAGGGTTATTTGTGTTGGACGGATTGCTTTCGATGTCTTGAGGTCTGCAATACTGGCATATTTCTCGGGATCTTTCTCGTCGTCTTTGGGAAAATAGACTGGAGTAAAATCGAGGCCTTCCAATGCGTCTGTGACCTGGACTGCGACAAAGACGTTAATGACGGAGAAATGCCACCAAGAGGATGCTCAATTACGGTAGTGGGCAAGCCCCTGACCAAAGTTAAGGCGACATACGATGCTCTTGACCGTAGTCACGATGAGAAGAACATAAGACGTAACGGTCATGGTCGCGAAGAGCGGCCAAGTAACGAAGACATATCGATACACTGTTGGCACGTCTTCAGTTGGCGTATCTTCACAAAATGAGCTACTTATGAGGCTTACGAGGACTTGTGAACATCGCAGTCGAAATTGCTAGGAGGAAGACAGAAATGCCGCAAAAGACCCCAAATCTGACCTTGCATTCACGTCGAACACCAGTCCATCCCTAGATATAGATAGGTCATTAGCGATTCCCGGGTCGTGAGAAAGAGAGGTCGGCCATACCAAGAAGAACCAAGGGAATTCAAGCTAGAGGATCGATTAGAACGTTGGGCTGAAATTCTGCAGAGTCGAACAAGAAGAAGCTTACCAGCAAAGTTGTGATAAACGCAGCCAAGTATAACTTAGCGTGCTTCGGCATCTGCAACACATCGCCGCTGCATACTTTATCAATCCACATTGCGGTCGATGCAAGTGAGAAGAATCCAGACAATTGCAGAAAGACGGAGAACAATAAGACGAGCTATTCGCAGAGGGTATCAGCAGCGAAGAGATGCAGGAAAGATATGCGATACCTTATAAATTCTGTGAATCTTCGGAGAAGCACCGACCCGACTGAAGGACTCATTAGCGTATACCTAGTTCAAATTGTCAGCACATTCTTCACCATTGAAAATGGAATCGGGACCTACATTGAACAATTTGTAGGAGACGTAACAGAATGCCAGGAGGGTAACACCGTTGACGACGACGATTGGAATCTAGTTGTAGAGACATGTTTCAGCATGAAGGTTTCTGGACAGGCGATTGAACGTACAGCATGTTGGATCCTGATGTCCCACCAGTCACCCAGAATGTCCGTACCACCGCAAGCCTCTGGAACAATTTGGTTCTTATACAAATCCTTCAGCTTTTCCATAGATTTTACACGATAACCGGCCCAAGCCGAGCCGAGCATATGCCCCAAGAGGGATGCCACTAAATGAGGGATAGATTCGTTTAGGATCTATTTCATGATCAGATGTGTCAATTAATGAAGATAAACTAATCGACTCACTGCCACAAGAGCAAGAATGAACAACCAAATTTGAAAAACGAAAGTCACGACGTCTTCCCGTTGTGCATCATGAATGCTGAAAAAAATAAATATGAAATCTAGTACATCTATCCAAAGGAGATACTCACGTCTCATCAAGCCATCTCAAAGAAAAAACGCAGTTGTCTGCGAGGAGAGGTCCGCCCGAAGTAAAGACAGCGTCAGACTGAGTGTCGATATCATCTTCATTGTCAGCCGAATTATCTCGAACCCACTATTTTGCGAAGTACGTTAGAACATCTAGCAAAAAATCGATCCAGGTGATTTGAGGACGTACGTTGTCAAAGTCAAAGACGTTCCTAGACTGAAGGTTATCACCAAAGGAGAGCTCTACAGTGCATTTTGTTCCAGGCTGGCCAGGAATGCCACTACAGAGGCGCAACGATCCCTTCTCAAGAGTCACAAGACCGTTCTTTGGGCCATCCACTACATTCGAGGAGATGACAGAAACGGCTTTTGAATTGTCCGTGAAGGTGACCGCTTGCAGGGCACTTAAAACGACACATGTGATGGCGGCCAAGAAGAAGTATAGGATGGTGAACCGCGTCAAAGTGATCCTAGCGTACTGGATTATTTGAAGGGAGAAAATCAGAGTTGAGTAAGGATATCCAATCGTCCTAATTATTTCACCCAAGATTGTACTCACCAGTAACTTTACTTTTGTAAAGGAAAGTGTTTGTTTGACGAATTGGCGTCTACCGCTCCACATTTTGCGAATCTATTTAGCCCACGACAAAGAGGCTCTGCCCCTGATTTCAAAAAGAAAGAAAGTGAGAGGATTCAAGAAGCCTGCGGCATGCCCTGCAGAGGAAAAAGCAAATGAAAAAAGGACCAGCCAAGAAAGAGAATAAAGAGTCGATGATGGAAGAGAAAGCAAAGAGAAGAACGGCAACATGCTCTCCTTCTGCAGTGTTTGAAGGCCACAACAGAAAGGAAAATTACATATGATCGCGACCGGTTACTTTGGTAGCAACGGGGATAAACAATGTGGACATGCCTATGGAAAGTCCAGGAGGAGTCGCGCTGAGTCGCGACTCGGCGCATAGCGAGACCCTGCCAACGACGACGAGGCTTGGCCCAAGGAAACCGTAACCAAGATCTAGGTATTCCATCATTTGCTTGGTGTGGTATGTATGAAGGGGGTAAGAAACGGGGAAGACTTTGGAAGACTCAGAAGGAAGTCTTGAACGGTCTCAATTGAACGGTCTTGATATTTATCTGAGCTTCGGAGCATGTGCTTCATCATGGTTAACTTGGTGAAGGAAGTCTGAAAACTGAGAATCAATCACCACAAAAAATCGATCAAATCACGTGATCAGTCTGTTGCGACGCCGATGTCGCGCGCCTGTTCCAAGCCTTTTCTGGCGCTTACGGTTGAACTTTTTGAAATTCGAGCGAATCATGTCGCGTTAACCTGGAAAATTATTGAAGAAGGCTAAAAGGTTACATACTTGCTAGAATCCAATGTCCAAAGTTGCCTTCGCAGTATTTCTGAGACAACTTTCATTCAGTGGTATGTCTGCCAGCCCATCCTGCTTCAAAGTAGATAGATTCCAGCCTTAAACGGCATAGTAACCACTCTAATTATTTTCATATGGAAGCGAATTTGTGATCTGGGGGAAGCGCTCCATATCCGAGCATAAGCCCCCTTTGATACAATTTGCAATCGTGGTGGCGATGTCGAGGCCTTCAAAGTATGCTCCATGCAAGAAACCTGGTCATTATGGGCGCACCATCAGTTTCAAAATACTTCCATCTCTACGAGCCCAGCAAAACTACGCACCGAAATATTTTCTACTAGTCGCTTCGCCGGCAAAGAAAAGTCTTTCAACATTGGCTCGTAGGTTGTCGAGATGCTGACTGGCGAACGACGGTGGCCAATTTGAATACGAGCCTCGGAAAAGAGGGTTGGTATGCCATCGGGGGAAAAGAACTCCAGGGGTTCTGGGACGGTAACATTGGGGAACATGGATCGCACGACACCCATTACTTCTTCCTGTACCTGACCATCGGACAGAGCCTCTATTCTCACAGAAAAATCGCCCTTTTCAATGTATTCAATGCTGGACCGCGTATCTAAGTAGGATTCAATTTGATTTACTCACCGTCACTGTTACGAAAACGATGCCAGATCCTGGGAAGAAGTTGGGATGGTCCAAGCTCTGCCACACGGGATACCTTCCTCGCTCAGAATCTGCAAAAATGGCCATCTAAATGTCCAAGTGATACGTTTAGGATATCCACAAGTTCAGGGAGAAATATGAAAGAACCTCGGTATCAAACCAGAACTTCTGGGGGAATCGCAAAAAGATTTTCGTGTAGGTTGCCATCACCATGCTCTGGATCGCCTCCTGCTTGAAATCTATTTTGCGACGTATTAGGCTAAGTACGTACCTCGCCGTCACGGCGTGCATAGAAACTGGGAGCATACCGGGTAATTCTGGCTTGAACTGTACGTCATCATTCTGCAGCACTCCCAAGCTAAACGTGCACAATGCGTAATCGGCACTAAGTTTCTCTCCGCTGTCTAGGGTGACTGAGACGCCGTTCTTTGAATAAGATATCGTTTTGACTGTCGCGTTGAGTCTCTGTTGGGTTGCTTGGAGAAACTCGTCTGCTTCCAGTTGGATCAAGGTTTTGAATCCCCGTTGATCAATCGACATTTGGTTACTGTCCGAGAACCCTCCTTGGTCCGTGTCGTAGGTAAAATTATTTCCCTAAACATTGTGTGAGGTCTTGTAATTTTAATCAAAGAAATATCCTTACCCAGGATGAGGCAATCAGCGAAGATTCTTCAGGAGTCTGAGCATACTCCCAGTCGAACTGGCAGATACCGTCAGCATTCCAAAATCGCTCTGGACTTGATATGTCGTCCTATATACCTGATAATACTCGGCGGCTCGAGCATGAGGATCTTGTGATTTTGCCTTTATGAGCGAGTAGCCAGTTCGCGCTGAGGTATCCACAAGGCTTCCATCGACACGGGCGCCTAAATCAATGGCAGCCATACAAAGCAAGTTAAAATCTTCCGAATTAGGAGAAAATACGTAAGACGCACCAGCTAGCACAGTAATGCTTGCAAAATCATCACCGGACTGATTGAAGACATCCAGCCAATCGACAAAGCCAGTATTATCATATGTCGCTACGCGAGTCGAGGGGTCAGACGCGCTGTTGCGCTGCACCACGAAGGGCCGGGAATCCACTCACTAACACTCCCAAACCAATCGTTAAACTGCGTCTTGACGTTATGCTTATTCGCCAGCACAAAAATCGGATTCGCGGGCCCGTCCCCAGTCTGGGTACCCTGTATCCAATTCGGGCCTTGCTCGATTGTCTTGTTCGCAAACGTCGCCGTCATCATCCTCCCGCCAAGCTCGCCGCGAGCTTCAACAATGACAAAGTCATCGATCCCGCTCTCGTGCAGAGTGCGTGCGGCTATCACACCAGCCACTCCGCCTCCGAGGATAAGCACCGTGGGGTGTTTGGATGCGCCGGCTGTGCCTTGCGCTGCGACAGAGCGTGCGGCCGAGCCAAACAGAAGAAGGGCAGATAAAATTCGAACCCCAAAGCAAAGTAGACCCATCACGGCACGGGTATGCACGAAGTTGAGGGTGAAGGAGGGTGGGGGAAGATGGGCGCCAACTATTGGTGTTGCCCTAAATAAATGTAATGCGATCCGATCGAGACGCCAAACTCTTGCCACTTGCTTCAGATTTATGTGAACAAGCACCTTCTTATCTTGGGTCAGTCGTCATATTGAGTTTGCGATTAACTCTCTCAGGTCACGACCCACGAGTCTCAGGGGGAGTCGGCAGTTACTGAGCGACGAAGTTGGAGAGAACTACCCACCTGAGCACTCCATGTGTCCATATCGACAGCATGTCGAACCAGCTTCTACCCACGGTGCCAGAGGTTCACGGACTTCTTTCAGCTTTCCAGCTTACGCGTCGGGAGATAACAAGATAAGGACATTGCATCAACAATCATGATCGAGCCCCTTTCTAGGATAAGGACTAAGGCCGCCTCTCGGAAGTTAGTGATAGTGGATATGTATTGTGCCCTCCTGTTACCTCTTTTCAGATTTCTGCAAGAACGACACCAAGGCATAACTAGAACGAATTGGGCTAGAGGATATCCGCGTGCACGAGCGTGCGTGGCGTGCTTGGCGTGCTTAGCGTGGCACGCCAATGCACGCAACTGCACGCTCTTACATAGGCCATGGTACTACTTGAAAAAAGAAATAGGCTGCTATAAAGTGTACATGTACCTATAAAAATGTGAGGATGTTCTATCCTGTACCTACTCTCTTGTTATTTCGCCGAGAGATCATATATGAGCATCAAAACGCCTGCCTTTTGAAACACATAAGCACGCAGATGCACGCAGGTGCACGCGTGTGAATTTTAAAGATTTTAGCGTGCCACGCTCACGCACGCTTACACATCATGACGCACGCTCACGCACGCTCGCACGCCAATTGGGCATGCGTTCACACGCTTATAGCACGCTCGCACGCCAATTGAGCACGCGTGCGCACGCTTGTAGCACGCTCATCAGCATGCTCGCGCACGTTTATAGCACGCTCGTGCATGCTCAGAGCATACTCATAGCATGCACATGGAGAAACCCAGGTAGATGTGGGGGGAAATTGTACTCAGTATTCATGTTCTCATAATCGAGAGAGATTGTCTTTGTGCAAATGTATCTTCGACTAACTTGTGGCCCTGAATACATGCAACTTGGTGAGTAATATGCTCTCATATTCTCCTACTGTACCATTTCATTCAATTCGTCCATCACAAAGTGATAGGTATGATTATGACCATTGACACTATCAAACAGCCAAAGATCCCAAAGAATGACTAATGCCCAGGCTGAAAAGAAGGAATAAAATGAAACCTACCAATACAGCGCCATAGATAATATATACTTATATTTTGTACTGTTCTCCTCCGAAATTACAAAAACTTGTTCATATATGTACAGCATAATTATATAGAACAGGACACAAATGTTAAAAAGCAACATAGATCAATGCATTGATCTGTGTGAAGAGATGCGCCGCACGCCAAACGGGTTGAGCGTGCTGAGCATGGCACGCACTGCACGCTAAAAGGGCTGAGCGTGCTGAGCGTGGCACGCATCGCACGCCAAAAGGGGTGAGCGTGATGAGCGTGGCACGCTCAGGCACGCTTGTGCACGCTCAAGGCACGCCGATTTTCTCTTGCCCGAACGAATTGCATTCGTGAGTCAGCCTGTCAATTTCGATGCCGCATTCACACCTACCGCCCATCTACCCTCCATATCTCACTACTCTGATCGAGCCGTTCGGCGACGTCTTTGGCGACACCGACAACGACATCGGCTTTATTGGTTCGGAGACTACTGAGGATGGGAAATGATCCGGCCAAAGGACCTGATGGAATGTACATATTAAATAAATTCAATTAGAGAGATAACACGAGGTTGCAGCTTGTGACGCACCTATCGCTTCCGCGAAGGGTGTCCACGCGGGCCAGCGTACGTCACCTGTAAGCCTGTTCCATGACCATGAGCATGTAATACGCGAAGTATATTCATCTGCGACTTACTTTCTAAAACTGAAACGAAGGGTGTCATTTTGACCACGTATATTAATCATTTTTTCAAAGAACGTACTTGAGATCACCCTTTACCTTCAGTCAATATTACCAAAGTCCGAAAGTCGTGCCAACGGCTCACTTTAAATACAACAAGTCCACTCTCCTTCAACATCCCAAAGGTCTGTGGCGCGTCCGTCTCCGTATCCCAATACGGTCTAGGGTTCGTCCAAAATTCGGCGCTCTTGCTCGCAGAGTCACCGCCAAGAGGAGTATCCACAAGAACGGACAAGCAAAATATGTCGAGGTATGATCTCCACCGAGAGACCATCTGAGAGAGATTTTCTAGCTGGACCCTCGATTCTGGGCCATCCGTAGCTTCGGTGGGGGAGAAAGACGATTCGGCGAGCACAGAAAATGTGTCCTTAAAACCAGGAGGCGTCACATCCGACACAAACCAAGGAATGAGCTTGGACTGAAGACATTTGAGTATTAGTTTTATGCAGCTGATATAAGCCTTGTCCATGACGACGACTTACTGAAACACAACTCTTGAGACGTAAGGAGTATACGTGACCAGAAAGTCGGCGAAAACCAGGTCTGTAAAGAGCTGCAAGGTCCTTAGCAGTGACATGCGCCGATATAGTTACGCGCTTGCTTCGCCATCGTCTGGAATACACCTACATCAAGGTCAGCACAACGGAACAAGAATACTCTCTGCGAAGAGCAAGACTCACTCCGACGGCCTACCCCTGGCCATCTCATACTTCAATTTGCTCACTTTCTCGATGATCCCGGTGCCTTCTGTGACTTTCTTCTACAAAGCAGCTCTCTTCTCGCCATCCCGATCGGCGATTCCGTTCAGTTGTATTGACAATGTTTGGCACGCATGATGTAGATACTCAACGACGCCAGTGATGATGGTCGGCCAGCGTTTGACGACGGTTTCGTATCGGGCATGAAATGCGTTGTTTAGAGTGAAGATCGCGGATGAAATCAAGATGAAATAACTCACGAGAATCTAAAGCGAATGAAAGGCAGAATACTGTAGCAATTAAATCAATTCGTCAACCAGTGACCCACCTGACGAAATTTTGAATTCGTCAAATTACTATATTTAGGTATTTTTGATGGATTTGTAAGCTTTTTGATCTCCGGAACGACCGTTCCGGGCGGATTTTTCGAAATTTTGCTGTGACCTCTGTGACCTTTCGTCAAATTGGGTAGGGCTGTGACCCGTGACCGCCGAATTGATTTAATTGCTACAGTAAGTGAGAACGAGCGCGTGACCCGTGCTTCGCACGGGCGTGCCGTTTAGATGTCGAATGGCACTGTTACGGCAGAGAGGCGTGACATGTTTGTCTGTGAGCAATTGTGACAGGTCTTTGTCTGTCACGTGGGAAAGTCCCTCTTCGATTTATAGTATAGATAGATGGGAGATTGCACTGATTGTTGAATTGCTTACCCGGACTTGTCAGTTGGATCGTAGGGTACAGTGCCCATCACCACCTCGCATCACCTCATTTGGCAGTAAACAAACAAAATCAAAACTTTTGTAACTACATTTAGCCGACCACCCTAATTTATCTAAAAACAGTGGGAATGTGCTCAGAATTGTGAGGGCTACCGCTGGTGTGAACCTCAGCCCAATCGGACAACTTTTGAAAAAATTGTTGCCATATTTTCCGTAAAAGTGAAACAAAACCTAACATTAGGGTTACAATATCCCAATTAGGAAATTTCCACAGCCACGTGACAGTCTGCGCGCTCTACCCCGTCGCGCCTCGCGAAATAATGTTGAGATCCATCATGATATTGGCGGGAATCCTTCGGTGGGAGGTGTACTTCTTCACAGCATATGCTGCCTGCTTGATGTTCAAGCCTCGTCTATAGTTCATAGTTATAAATTAGCACAAATAACTTCAAGATAAGTAAAGACTGACTTGTATGCATCCATGTATCTCCAGCAGTGGCGGAAATACCGGCGAATATTATCAGCGGAGACATTGTCCAGGCATTCAGGGACAAGAGCCTGAGCCTTTGCAAAGGTTCCATCTGCATACTCTCGGAATCCTGCATAAAATGAGGAGAATAAACGAAATGAAAATGAAAACATATAGGATTAACACTCACGTTGCTTCGTTTGGCCCCAAACCATCTCTATGGGATTCAACTCACAATGGAACTTGGGCAGGAAGATGCATTTGTGACCAGCCTTCTCGATGACGAGCTGCAAAAGCGGCTTCTCTGCTCTAAAATCTGCCTGCAGAGATAATACACGCTGCATGCAACAGTCTGTGGGGCGTGTCAGATCGTTGGACTCTTGAGCTGAAATTCCGCGACTGTTGAGTGTTGCGTCACCAGAGCCTTCGATTTCGTCTTCCTTTGATCTTGCTAACTTTAAAGCAGCTTCGCGTGCAGCTTCGCTCTTCTTGCATTCTGTGCAGGTGGCCACAAGCTTCGATCCATGCTTTTCCCGCAGTGATGCAAGCAAGCCTCGTTCATGAAGTACCTGTTCCATGCCCTTTTGTTTACCGGCTAATGATTTACCATTTTTGTCAGTTTTGGTACAATCTGCGGGAAATACCATTGATTGGGGCTGGCCAGTTGAAGGAATAATTGTGTCGCGCATAAATGGTTGCTTTCCGCCAGGAGCACGATTCATTTTGTGGGCAAGAAGCGCATCAGCTGGATAAGCTTCGTGAGCAGATGAACAGTCAAATACAAAGACGGCGATTCCATCTGGATATTTGGTCTCAAAGATTTTGATTGCGCTCTTCGTCTACATGGTAATTTGTTAGGATATTTGACGATCAAACAATATTTAAAGCTTACCTGCTGGATAAGCTGCGGCATATCCCACCATGCATCGTAGTTAGCGCCGGGATAGATAATGCGCCGGGCTTCAAAGCTTGAAAGACGATAAGACCCGAATGGTGCAGGAGGCGGAGGGGGAATCCATTCATTTTCTTGCTCAGTAAAGGTTCGTCCTTCATTTCCAATCAGCTTCTTTGTCTTCTTTGCCTTTGATGGCCTAGTAGACGTCGACGCTTTAGGGACATTGGGAGATGTTGGAGTTGAAATATTTGTGCCAGATGCTGATGGAATGGTTGGGGGTAATGGGCACCGTGGAAGGGTCATCTGGAAGGCGATTTCTTCAGCGTTTAGTCGCAGCCAGCCACAATGCTCAAGAATGAAGTCGGAGACATGAACAATACGCCCACGGCTTTTGTTGCGGAGGGGCTGTTCGCCTTCGCGCATCCAGACATAGTTATCCAAGTCATTTGCATGGACACATGTTTCGTCATGGAAGATGGTATAGTGAATCTTCTGTCCAGGTTCAAGAGTGGGTGGAATCTCGACAAGATCTTTGCCCTCATAAGTATATGCAAATCTAGGATAATTCAATCAGTTTTGAATGTAAAACAAGTAGTAATCACTCACGGAAGGACTTGAGTGTAGACATAATTCAAGAACTCCTCGCGTGAAGCAATCACGTCAGATCGCTCATGCCCATCAACGTAAACTCCTTTCTGGACCCGAGACATTGTGAAGCCGAGCGCTTTGAGCCATCGCACGGCAGTTGGCTCAGCAATGCTGTCCTGGATACTGAGCTCAGGGAGCAGAAACTCATTGACATAACGTCGTAGTTTCGCTGGGCGCATCTAATGACAATCAAATATTTTAGAGAATAAAACAGAGCTTTAATGCGAGATTACACTCACCCGCCCTTCGAAACCGCCCTCTTCAATGGGTAGAACTCCTTTCACCCATCGCTGGAGTGCTGACTGCACTCCAGGTACCTGAAGTAATGTTGCATGGGATGCACCTTTGCCCATTCGATTTTCGGGAAGCATCCCTGTCTTCAAAATATGGACGGCGGCTGACCGGATTGTTCGCGCAAAATATGGGCCCTTTCCAGCACGACTTGCCACGGAATTACTTGCATCTGTTGCTGGACGAAGAGCTGTTATGCGCAGCTTAATCCGGTGTCGAACATTTGGGGAGGCCTTAGGTAGACTCTGTACGAGATCGGCTCTCTCCAGCGCTAATTTGAGACGAAGGTCATTGTACTGGGTAAGAGATGCGAGGAAGAGGATATTGTTGGCAGCCGCTTTGTTCGTACGAATGGTTTTATCCTTCCGGAGGGATTTATCGAGGTCGTCGATGCACTTTTTGAGGCGCCGATGAAGATCTTTTGGTATTTCGTGGGGATCTTGTCCGTCGTCCAAGGGAAGTGTGTCTGGATCATCACAGTCGCCATTCAAATCCGAGTCTTCTGAAATGTCTGCGTCATCCTCGGCCTCTGCAAGGCTTGCCGCGTCTTCTTTGACTGGCGGCAACTCGGATTCTGAATGCAAAGCACTCGCTACATCCAAGTCGGTGGCCTGGGAGCTCTCAGCCTCACAATTGTCAGAGTGCAGCAGCGACGCCGACGCAGACAATGCCTCTGGTATTGTGACATTCTCAGGATGGACAATCTGTGGGATACGCACAAAGTTAGTTCACGGAATCTGAGCTTATCAGTCACTGCTAACCTCAATCTCCGAATCTCCCTCGGATTCTTCTTCATTCAATTCAGAAATGCGTCGCTTTTTGAAGAGGGACGGAACGGTCTGTATAACAATTTAAATCATTAAAACCATGGTACATACACAGTCAGATTTGAATGAATGTACCGTTGTAAAGAAATTACTAATACTGCTCTGCATATTAACTGCCCGAGCTTTCTTAGTTTTGCCTTTATTATTTCTCCAGGCTGTTGTACGTGATTCCACAGTATCTCTCTCGGGCAGAATGTCTGCGTTCTCGCGCCTCCATTTCCGCTTTTCAGCCTTCGCTCAAAATGTCAGAAAACATGCCTGAAATAGACGTAAACATGACTTGCCAAAGTTGGATCAGCAGTGCCGGTTACGGCTACCCCCACATTCGAGGACGAAGCAACATTCCCATTGTTCTGGCCCAAGAATTCCGTTGGCGGCTGATACGTGGGATCTGTCAAGATTGACGGATCATGCGTGGGGCTGGGTGATGGGATTTTCTCGCCTCGTTTGGCAGCTTCCCGTTGTTTTGCCGCGCGAGACTTGTTGCCAGCTGCTTTTGGCATTGTTTTCAGTGAAAGGTTGTAGCTAGAGTACCGGAAATTGCTCAGAATGAGGATTGGAAAATTGTCTACAGTGAATTCATGTGATATTGTAGATAAAATCCGTTCCGCCGACGCCGAAAAAGTGAAACACCGTGGGAAAAACTCTGAGAACGCGTAAATCGCGTTCTTTTCCCATGTTTCCTTCCTAATAAAATCGGAAAAATCGCACAAAAATTTCTAAGGTACTAAAAAGGAAGTGTTGGAGAGGTGGTGATGGGCACTGTAAGGCGACAAAAAGCGACTGTCCACTCTCCACGGTAACTGCATGCTCTGCACGCGTATGGGACAGCACAGGTCAGAGCACACACCCTTTCCCTACACAGGTAGGACTTCCATGAAGTTTTCAAGCTCCATTCTCCCCAGCCGAATTCCACTACGGTCGTCCCGCACAACCATTTCAGTGACATTATTTGCGCCTTGAAATGCGGGTCATGGGATAGTGGGCTGCACCTGAGTAATGCCGTTCGCGGTTTCCGTATCTCCGTAAGTAATTCAAACTTCAACTTCTTTCGTTCCTCCCCCAATAATCCCCTCTCATCTTCATGCCGCGCCACTCTCCTTCTTCTTTTTGACTTAGTTCTTCTACTCATGTACTGTGCAGCTACCTCTCTTCTGCTGGATCTATCTCTTTGGTGGCTAGATTCTCTCTGGTGGCTCAGGCTCGATCCTGGCTTTTCTTGCTCTCGGGTCTTGGATGACTGGCTCTGGGGACTCTGGGCTCGTGTACTGACATTTTTATTCTTTTATAGGTCTTATTCATTCAAGGGGGATAGATGGAAGGGATTTGGGATGGAAAGAATGCAGCAGGATGTAGGACCAGGTATCAGTTCAGTTTTACCGGTCACCTCCCTTCCCTCATCTTTTTTTTGCTTCCTCCCTTCCTTCTTAGATTGGTTATATACTGCTTAAAATACCTCATGTAGTAGTTAGGCTTGCAATATCATTGTTTTATCAACTACTTATATGACCAGCCAGAAGGAAGGAAAATGAAGGAAAATGGGAATATCCTAATAACCTAGATGCTGTCCCTCAGGCCTCAGAACTCGCCGCAGCTGGACTCCAGGGTTGGCCAAAAGCTGACTGCCAGCCGAACTGGTGTCAGGCTGTCGCATCCGACCTGGCCATGTAACCGCCCTGTGGCCGTTGTGCCAGGATCAGCCGGTGACATGTGACATGTTCGGCTCCAGCTCTATTGCAGGACCCAGGTGCGTGCGAAATGCCGGTGTAGCTTTCTACTCGATCTGTGCTGGAGAATTCAGAGCTCGGTATGGGTATGTATTGGGATGGCGTCAACTTTGTTCAAATTTCGTGTTGAGCGGGCCTGGCTTTCGCTCCGACCGTTCCGATTTGAAATTGTCACCGCATTTATGGCCGGCGCCTGGCCAACATCAGCTATCGGTGAGCTATTTTTTGATGTGTTATTTAAATTGTGAGTAAGGATACGAATGTGGTATGGTACTGTCATTCGAGGGATCCGGAGCCTGAGGACTCAGAGAAGAAGGGCCGGGCGACAGTTTGAGGGCTCGAAATTTGCCACCTTTTTCGAGCGCCGTGTGCGTTGACGGAGGTAAAATAGCAGTGCAAGGACAATGACTGCCAAGAACACCTCCTTACTGGTGTTCATAAAACATAAATCAACCCATAAAACAGCTAATCGATAGAGACCACCTATGCCATCCGGATCCTCTACGTAACTAATAAGTAGCATAGGTTTTATTGTCGATTCGATTACCATCCAAGCACATGATGGAATAATTTAAACACGAAGAGATATACAATCAGGACCGATATCAGCTGCATAACGCGTTTTGATCAGACTCTCCTCCTCGGCTTTGATATCTAAAATCAGAACGTTCATCAGCATCAACGACAGCACAGAGTATTAATCCTTACACATTGCGACATGCTTCGTATAAAACCTGTTAAGGGATAGATTACCTATCGACATGTACGTGGGTAGGTATGACATAAAGACAGACATTTAATCAATAGCGCACCGTGCATGTACCACAGACCCTTTATGGGAAAGGCACGGAACCAGCTCATCTCTCCTTCCTCGTTGACACCAGTCATGGGAGGACATTGGTCCGCTATAACATCCCCGCAGAGTAGTCGAATGAAGTTTCGCATATCACCACACCTAGATCGTAATTAGCATAGAGTAGATGCTACCTGGAGATAGGAAGGGGAAATTTGTCCTTACCCTGTCGCATAAATGACCGCGTCAATGTCAAGCCTGGTCCCATCTTCGAATTCGACCCCATGTTCGTCGTAAGTCTTGATTTGAGTACCAGATTTGATTTTAATCTTCTTTTCAATTATGAGTTTAGTGGCTCCGACATCTGTATGTTTCAATTAAAATCTGACTTCCGTTCGACGCTAGAAAATGACATTTTCTGACCAAAATAATGACCGCCTCCATTTTGCTTCAAAGTCAAGAGGATGCCAGCATCTTTTAACCCAAGGCTCGTTTTATAGCCAACGCTGTTCAGACTGTCGATCATCTCTCTGAGGACAGAGTCACCTAAAAGTAAATACCGACAGACATTTCAGAAAGCTTACTTCTGATCGGCCATGATTGCCTTTGCGCCGCGTTGTGCCATTCCTCCTTCAAGGAGAAGGTGGGGCATAGAATGGGTGAGCAGATCAGCCATTTCAATAGGAGGACCTCCCTCATGATAGAGTGCTCCGGATAAAGTACTCAACGTGTAATCAAGCTGGAATCGTGGAAGGGGACTTACATCCTCCTAGATATTTCCATCCCTTGTCCAAGTTCATGACAAAAGTAGACGATCTTTGTAATAAGGTAACGTCTGCCACAAATTCAGATCTCCATAGACGTTCATAACAGGTGGAGCACTGACCAATTCCGTCCTTCGCCAAGTCAGACGCGATATCATGAGCTGGGCGTGGTGCAGATGAGATAAAAGGAAATGCGGATAGGAAAAGTAGAGAATCCACACCAGAGTTTCCTGCCCCAACAACGAGAACTTTTTTGTTCTTGTAGGATGCCGCTCGCTTATACTGGGAAGAATGGATGACAGATCCACTGAAGACATTCTATTTGGACCCAGATAAGTTCGAAGACACGAAAGCGTCGGAAATATAAATCTCACTTGATTCGGAATTTCAGGAATCCTTGGAATACCATCTCCTTGACCTGTGGCGATGACTATAATAACACTTAGCAAGTTGAAAAACAAACTTCCAGGGAGACCAACCAAAATGATTGACGCGAAAAATGCGTTTCGTCTGTGAATCCAGACGCTGTACTTGGACTGTCCACTTTCCATTCGGTTCTTGCGTGGCACCAAGAACTGTGGATGAGGTCCACACATTGAGTTCCAATAACTTGGCGTAGCTCTCTAGCCATTCTGCCATCTGTCCGATTGATTAGCTGTGTTAGAGTATCAGAATATAAAGTTGAACCTTTGGGCCAGGTGTATACTTTGGCCAGGTTGACGGGAAGCTGTCAATGGTAGAATTTCAATGTGGCTTATTTACTTTCCAAATTAATAAACGTACGGGATGTAAGGCATATGGTCAAACCCTAAAAATGCACGAAATAAAATTTATTAAACATATGGAAATAAATAAATTCTTCTTTATACTTACAGACAGGGAAATGCAGACACAGACTATCATATCTTTTTCTCCATGAGTCGCCTATACAGGGATCCTTTTCAACAACCAAGGTGGAAATGTCCAAGTACTTCAGCCGCGCAGCAAGCATCAGTCCACTTTGTCCGCCTCCTACGATGAGCACAGTGGGACTTGTTTCAAACTCCATTTCATGTCGACGCTGCTCTAACCATATAGCGCCGGGGACACCATCCTGTCTGCGACGTGGACCGATCTGTTCAGGGAAACTCTTCAAATCGTCGAGGTTGGTGAACATTGTATATGCCTTCCATTGCCCAGTGGAGGTCGGGACGAGACGGAAGACACCAGTGCACAATGCAACTTCGGTGTCGAAATTGAAGAGCCCGAGTACCCATGCAGTATCAGGAAAAGGCTTCTGGTATCGGACAAACTCCTTCCACTTCAACGCATGTACTCCAGTTACCTTCAAACGCGCCTCGAGGAATGTCCTGATTTTGGCCGAGCCCTCGAAGGTTCGAAGATCCCATGTAAGTGCATTGGCGTCTCGCCACAAGGCGTCTTCGCAGAATAGACTCAAGATACCGTCTACGTCACCTTTGGAGATGACAGATGTGAATTGTTGAAACCATTCCTTAGCGACCTGAGCAGCATTCGACTCGATATTTGCTGGAAGTGACGCTCCTAGCCTCTCGAGGGTGGGAATACGAAATGAGGGCGTAGTCGGGGGTGCCATAACGGTGAAGGTGTTGAAAGGATTCAGTGTATTTTTTGATACAAGTCTATCGGGTCAAGACGCCAAGACGGTGGGAGAAGACTTCCAGAATTCCAAATATCGGCGGGGAGCCGTTGGAACCCGCCGAATAAAAATATCCCTTGTTCTAGTTTCTTCAAGCAGATTCCAACGTTGATGAGAAGTTCGATGCCTTCCTGATATGATGGTCAATAATCCGTCTCACGTCAAACATAATGGGATTATGATATGAAGACGCGATTTCGTGGGTGTGGACCTGTGTGGACAAAACTTGAAATGTTGCCACGAGTGGGTAGCTGTTTTTGGCTCGTTTTGACAGGTAAGCCTACAGGCCTTGCGGGTAATTAAGAATGGTCCCTGCACAGGGAATACCGCGGGTTTACTGGTGCTATTGCCGAGAGTCTGGATGTTACGCCCGTGTACATTGTACCATTTCGAATGATTGTCCTAGGGTGTGGCCGATGACTGGCCAACACTCTGTGTGACGCCGGACAAGGACAAAAATTGGTCCACAAGTGCTGTGATCTGTGGCGGACCAATCATTCGAAATGATACACTGGATGACTCCCCGTAGAAATCTGGTATTCTAGACTCGTACTAAATTCCAGCTACACTCAGATTTCGAACCATGGCTGGCGCCTGTGGGCACGGCGTGTCAGACTTGAAAAGGTGCAAAGGAAAACGGAAAAAATCAAGTTTCCTGCTGGGCTATACTCTTCATGGAGCACAAGTGACGTCAAAAAGCCCCGGAAAACAAAGGTGAACTTCGATATCATACACTGCCCTCTCAATTTGAAATTTCGTGCGACGGAGGCATGATATCCTCGGCTGATGCAAGTTTGAAAGTACTTGCATCAAATTCCTACAGGAAGTCATTCACTAGACCATCACAGAGATTGTATCAATGCGTTCCAGATGCTCTGATGAGTTTTGAATGAGGCCGCAGAGACTTTCGCTAGTTCTATCATTCCATCAAGTATGAATCTTGATTTATGAGAATATCGTTGGTAACTCGGGCGCCGGGGTCCATAGATCCAGCTTATATTTAAATTATATACTGCATATACATTAGACAGATGCTGTCCTCTGTTCCCGAAAGACAACAGACGGAGCAAAGATAGAACCAGAAGAATGATGGTGGTCGAGGTGGAATGTTGTACTCTCGTATAGCTTCTAGAAGAAAGGAATAGATATGCTCCATTGCCTATCGAAGATGCAAGTAGAGATGAAGGCATCGAACGGCGCGAACGAAGAGTCGAACGTTGGTGTTGGAGATCTAGACGGTTGCGGTCGGAGTTAGTCGGAGACGACGCCATACAGTCATACGGGTTGTTACCGTACCTTCGCCAATGATGACCAGACAAACCAACGATACATACTGCGAGACTCAGTAGCCGAGAGGCAGATACACGCCTAGAATTTGTGTACAATGTTAGAATGTGCATACCCCAGATTCGACACTGTAATACAGGCCATCCATCTCTCGTTCTCATTCTCCCTTCACCTTCACTGTCTCTCGTCTTCTCTCACTCTCCTCCTTCTCTCACTCTCCTCCTTCTCTTCCTCGTCTCCTTCATTCCTTGTTGGTGAGGTTCACGATATCCATCGTTTGCAAGAGAGCGGCGCGGCAGTGGTGGTAGGTACAGCAGGCAGCAGTGATTGTGGGTGTGTGGCGACGTCGTCGTTCACACGATGTGGTCGGGGCCATGACGTTGCAAGGGAGAGACCATAGAAGAAGGGGTGGTGGACAGAGGGCGATGCTGTTGAGCGTAATGACATTGAGGGAGAAGGCGAGGAAGCCGTCCGCCTCCTCGTCTGGCCTGTTGGTTTGGGTCGGTGAGAGTACCTCCCTATATTTGGTGTCCGCGAAAATCCCAAAATCCGGCCTCAAATCCGCAAATTCGGACAGAGGTCATCACGTGAAATTCAAAAAAGGAAATATTTCGGTGTTCAACGTTAACTCAACGTTCAACGTTCGTCTCGTTTTCTACATTTTCTGGCAACATAAATCATGAGAAATATATTCAACCGAGCTACAAAGTACAATGACGAATTTTTCGATGGCAATAATTGATTTTGAAATCGCAATTGCTAAAAGTGGGTACCGGCCGACCATCGGCCCTCAAATCCGCAAAAAGTGGACAGACTAAGCAATTTCAAGCCCTCAAATCCGCAAAAAATGGACACAGATACGATTTTTGGGCCTCAAATCCGCAAAATCGCGGACACCAAACATAGGGAGCTTCCCGGGGCCTGTGAGAGTGGTGGTGGATAGAGGAAGGAGATCGGCAAAAACGAGCAGTATGTGTTACTGCGCGTTTCCGCGACGTACCAGGTGGATCACCTTTCTTCAGGAGTCTCCCCTTATCTTCTACCTCCTCGCGAATCCTCCCAAATCGATCAAACGTCGGCCCCACATCCCTCGAAAGAGGGCAGGGCCACGCGACGCGGCCGTGTGTTTCGTTCGAGCCCTACAGTACCTATATCAAAAAAGAGTCATTCTGATGAGAATCATGCGATGGAAATGGAGAATGGAGGGCCTTGCTCACGCTTGCCGAATAGCCAAATTCTGACAATTCTCCCAGAATCTATCGCAAGATATGAGGGGAATCTGAATTTCATCGTGGCAAGAACCATTAAGTAAGAGCCTGACCTAAAAATAGAACTTGTTACTATTACATGTAGCATACCGTCTCAATCGTTCGTGCAGTGGAAGAGATTCCGGCAATAACAAAAGTCTATATACATTGCTCCACCACGATTGAGCAGATAATTTAGTATCCTGAGGATCTGAATCACGATTCATGAGAAATATCGGATTCGGGTTGGATTCGGATTTCTCGGTGATCCATTTAAGGGCACTCCGGCGCCTTATATTCCCATGTTTCTTTGATGATAATCTTTGAAATTCCCATGACATGAATACCAAATCTCCTCTTGCGATATCTCAAGACTTCGTGGTGCCGAACTATGGACGTAACTCGAGGAGTCTTTTCTTCACTAATCCTGACATAACAAATTTGAATCATGGTGAGTATCAATAACTATATATCTACCGGTATCACCCAATACAGAACTCGTGCAAAGGATCCTTCGGAACCATACCAGAACCAATACAGCGTGCTTGCGAAGCTTTGACCAGAGAATGCGAAGGCAATCCTGACGCATTCATTCGGGGCCAGCTCTTTAATCGATTCAGCGTAGCACGAGAGGGTCTATGCAAACTCATTGGAGTGGATCCAAATACATGTGTATTCGTCAACAACGTTGCAACAGCCATGAACACCGTGTTACGCAACTTCAATTGGTCGCCAGAGGACCATATTATCTACAGTGCGTACACAAAGCAATTGAACGTTAAGGTTCTTCCCCTTTGAGATTTAACACTTCTACTAGCTGATGCAATCTTTGAATCGGTCTCTTTGGCCATCGAAAATATTCCACATGCTCCACAAACCTCCACCTTTAATCTTGGAGGATCCCTTTCCTCTGCATCCATTCTCAAACGATTCCAAGAGCACATTAACAGCGTCAAGGAGGAAATGCGTTCGCGATCAACAGAGCCAACATCGAAATCCAACGATTCTCCAAAAATCGTCGTTATCATGGAGAGTATCACTGCCTCTCCCAGCTTGCTCTTGCCGTGGAAAGATATGGTACGCATTTGCCGCGAGGAGAACGTTTGGAGCGTCGTCGATGCCGCCCATTCTTTAGGCCAAGAGGGCGAGATTAACCTCGATGAAGTGGATCCTGACTTTTGGATGACAGTAGGTATTCGTACTGTCTCCATTGAAATCCGATAATTGACTATTGATAAATCACATAGAACTGCAGCAAATGGTATTACGCACAACGAGGCTGCGCAATGTTATACGTACCATTCCGAAATCAAGATATGATCCAGACTCAATTGGTACCAGGGGTTCGTTACCCTGTACGCGATGCCACTCCAACGAGCTTTATTCATAAATTCTACTGTAAGTTAATGCTTACTTTTGAGGGCAATTATTATAGACTTATAGACTTATCTTGACTTAGGGACCGGGCTAACCGATCCTGTGCCCATATTGAGCATTGAGTTCGGTAAGTTTATCGTATGGTGTTGATGAACTTGGTGATTGAACATTACTCCAGCCATTGCATTTCGACAACGCCTGGGCGGAGAGAAAAATATTAATGATTACTGCCACTCTCTCGCCGTAGCTGGAGGACGATTGGTGGCTGAAATGCTGGGAACAACGGTTATGGACTCAACTGACAAAGGAGAGTTGACTGCCAACATGGTGTGTATATCTACAAGTTCTATCTATATGAAGCGGATTTAACACACAAGTCACAATTTCCAGACTAATATAGGGCTCCCTATTCCATCAAGCACAAAACCGTCGAAGGAAATTTTCTTTTTATTTCAGGACGAAATGATAGACGTTTATAAGGTTTTTGTACCTCCTTTCTACTATCAAGGGCGATGGTGGGCAAGGGCGAGTGCCCAAATCTATAATGACGTGAGCCGTTTCGTTTCATGCTCGTGTCTTCAGTTTTCATTGTTAACATGATTGTCTTAATAGCTGTCCGACTTTGAGCGACTTGGAAATGCCCTGGCTGGAACGTGTCAGAAAATCAGCCAGCTTACAACTTCCCATCAATCCACCAAGTTTGAATGATTTACATACATTTCAACGGGAAATTATTTCTTCTGAAATCACATCGTTGTGTACAACGGCAATTATTATATCGAAATCCAGTCTAAACCACTTGAGAGAAACTCAGCGGACAAACGAACTGGTCGGTCTTAAAGCATATAAGTTCAATTCAATAATATCATTTAAGGCCTAACTTGAACATAAGATCTTCATATGCATTCACACCCAAGATCCGAGTCGCATTTGAGACATTTGAATATTTGGATCCTCATGTTCACGCGGTGACTAAGGTCGCCCCACCAGGCGCCAGAGCAGTGGTTTGTGCCTCCATCCTCACCTTCCCTCGGTAAGTACCCCTCTGTTTCCTGCTTTCAGCCCGTCGCTATCGCACGCCCGTCACTAGTCGTCCCTGTGCTTCTCCGATATATTTATATGAAGATCGAAGCTATCAAATGTCCGAGCTGCAACCGAATTGCAGTACTGTGGATTATCGTGTCGTGTTCCAGTGTTGGCATGTACTGGGTGGGTCGTGTACATCCACCCCCACGTTTTAGTGGGTACCCTCATGGGGGCCCACGTCCCACAATCGTGGGCATGGGTATTCCCACGCGCACCTCCCGGGAGTTTAGTACCTCACGTGACAAGGTACTACGTTCTGGAACCGTACGGATGCCGGGGCGGGGTTGCCGATTAGGGAAACACCTGCGGTTCGAGTAGATAGGCCTTGTCCTGGCAAAATTTCGCCAGATCGATGTTGTCTGTAGCATTCGGGGTAATTAGTTGATGTATTTAATGCAGAAAATTGGATTCCCGTTCATAGTAGACTCCGCAGATATGCCATTGCATCAACTACTACTTAGATCTTGATGCAGAAGGTGATCCTGTTGATTTTGAGGAAGGGAACGTCCGTATACGCCCCTCAATGCTGTAGAATACTACCCTATGAACAAATTTGGATGTTACATCGCGATACAGTCGTGCAGAATCGTCGATTTCTCAATGATGTCGCGCCTCCCCCCACGCTGTTTCCTTATCGGGCTATCCCATGCCCACACATGATCGTGGGTGTACACATTTTCGTGGGGGTGTGGGCATACCCGTGCACATCCACAGTACATGCCAACACTGTCGTGTTCAGTTCAGGTGACAGAAAAATTCCATCAGCGGTTGCATTTGCGCCGAATTTAGTGCAACCGCAATCAGCGCTCAAAGACACTCGAATGGATATTCGCAGACATCAAAAGCGCTGACTCGGGTATCAAGGAGTATGTAAATAGACGCTCGTTTGCCAAGATAACTCGGCAAAACGGCTGCCGCCTTTGCGGCCCTGTAAATAGCAGGAAATTTACAGATTGAAACGTCATTCAAGTCATTTTTACTCGCAGTGGTTCTGAGGCATACAAGACGGAACTTCCACTTCTTCCCCTGAAGGCCGTGTTACCCTTTCACCTTCGATTCACATACCAATGACATGCCAATATGTATCTTAGATATGCACACCATTCCATATCTTCCGCATAGATGACTGTGATATGAACGTTTGTTCGTCGATATCAGAAGTCTTTGTTCAGATTCATTTATACTAACATAGTCTCTCCCTTAAAACAGAATGATCAAGGGAGACTTCTAGAAGATGAGGCATCTGGTTTCTCCGAGAATACGAAAGCAATACGCTGTTTCATGTGAAGCCAAAGTCGATGTCAAGACTTGATTATGAGCTGTCGTCTCTGTTAGAATAAAGAAAACATGCTCGTATTATTTGTTGTGATGTATACTTCGTTTCTATGTGATTATGTGGCCATACAAAGGTTTGTCATCCCATGTACCAGTTGCTCCACGAACCATGGGACGATGCACCTGGCTAGAAGGGCATAACAAATTATTATCATACAAGGTACATTTCTGCGGAACCCTTCCAGCGAAAAGCCGTCTCACGCCTGAAAATTTAACCGTGAAGTGCCGTTGCATATGCGAGGTGGCCCACAACTTCAAAATAGTCCTTCATGCGCATGCATAGCGTGCCTGGCGTGTCTAGCGTGGCACACCAGAGCATGCCGACTCATAGATACTTATATTCTATTCTTCTGTACTATCCTCATCTGAAAAAACATGTTTTCATTCTATCAAATATGTATAGCATAATTATATAGACCACCATGCGAAAAACATCACAGATTAATACATTGCACACATCAATAGAGATGAGCCGCACGCTAAAAGGGTTGAGTGGGCTGAGCGTCGCACGCACCGCATGCTAAAAGGGCCGAGCGTGCTGAGCGTGGCACGCTCAAGGCACGCCGATGTTCTTGCCACCGGCTTTGCGAGCTCGCCGTCTTGGTCTGGGTGAATCCAAGGCAGCTAAGACGAGTCAAAAACAAATCGTAATGTGAAAATTCCATTCGACTTGCCGGGATCATAGTAGTATCGCTCGGTGGAAGAGAAAACGATGGAAGAAGCAAACTTGAAGAATTCTAGACTTAAATACATCGAATTAGCTAGTACCATTAACTGTCAAACAATAGTTGGCACATCCTCACAGGTGACCCACCCTTATAACCCGGTAGGCCGGTGTGCCATACTGGAAGTTGTACTGAACACTGCGTACCTCATTGAGAGTCAGCAAACTTAATGACACTCTGAAAACAATCGTGACCTGGGCCCAAGATCTCCTCGTTCTCGATCTCATCCCAGAAGATGGCACAAAAGTATGTTTTTATTGGTGTCCCAGACACATGTCCATGGTTTGCCACGCCGAATAAATATGACACAAAATCAGTCGGTACATTACTTGGGCATCCTCAATTCCTTCGCATAGAGGGCGTCTATTTCATCCTGATATTCATACCAGACAATAGGCCTCCGGGGTAAGCCCTTCGGAGAAATCATGATTGGTTTCTTAGAATTGGAAAGAACGATCATCTGATTATTTGAGAATTAGAAATGTTTCGAGCCTTGAAAATGTACTTCATGCCTACCCTTCGCGATATGGACGAGTATGAAGGAGACTTCAGATTGAAATCCATAATGATCGGCCTATTAAAAGGGTATGTTTTAGATAAATATTCGAGATGTTACGCCTAATTGCAACATTTTAACGCACCATATCTCGTCCTTAAAATGCTTCTCCGACAGGGTGTTCTCTTTACCATCACGATCGATACGCACGGGCTCAATCACTATCCCTACCGAGAATCGGCTATGACCAAACATAACGGCACTTGACACTAGGGGGTGCTTCGAGAGTTCACTCTCTAATACATGTAAGCAAACTTGTAAATCTGGTTCCAGTAATTAAGGCCTACCTATCTCGACGGGATTAACCTATAAGGGAAGTCGTGAGCCCATCCTTGTCAGGTTTATAAGAGTAATTTGAGCCGCACCGTTTCACCAGTTGCGAGCATAATCTGATCGCTTGATCTTCCGAACATTTTGTAAGTGTGCTCTTTTGTAGGATGTGCCATAAACAGATCTCCAGGATTGTATGCTGATTTTCCATTCCATATGGTGTTTGAAATCGGTAGATAGTCCGCTTGTTCTGTTGGCTGGAACTCTTTAAATACCTCGTCATATATAAGCAGTAATGAGATATGACTGACTGCCACGACAAGTTCAAATAGGCCATCATCTCGAGGGATAAAGTTGACATCTGGACGAGAATACAACGTCCAGTATTCCCAATCATCTCCTTGGAAATCTGGGATGTGATTGACGGGTCAGTCACCTCTTTGCATGCGTTACTGGAATCTTTCTTACGAGGTAAAAGAGTTATGGGTCCAGTTTCCGATCTGTTGCGCCCATATGAGTACGCGAGGATCAACGGGATACAAGGTTCACGTTTAACACTTACGAGCCATAGGTGGAGCAAATTTTGACTCCATTCCGCACCAATCTATCACCCACGCTTTTGCTTAAAAATCGACCACCATAAACCTTGCAAAGTATGAGATAGAAAAATACTACTTGATCAACATTTACGCACAATGTTTGCAGACGAATCTCGAAGGACCGCCACTTTTTTCGGATCCTCTGCCCAAAGCTATGCCTCTTTAGCTCTTTCATCACGCAAATGCGCTAGGTCGCTCACCTCTATGGCGCGTGGATTCGTCAGGAGGAAGTCGGGCTGAGTCAGCTTGAAGCATCGGAATATGTCGTTCATATCAGCAGGAAGAATGGAGGTCTGCTCTGCAGGATCCATAATTCCTAAGATAAGGCCTCTCCGAACCTACATAGATATAAGATATGCATATAAATTTGCGATCGGCGTACCCATAATATATGGAAAATACACGACGTACCATCGTAAAGAACACGCACATGCCCAAGCTGTGGAAGAGCTCCAATCCGAAGCTACCAAGAACTCGTCCGGCGAACTGATGAACCGGGAAATCTGCGGGAACGTATTAAATTTCTTTCCAGCTAATGCGGTACAAGAACACCTTTGATCTCTCCGTGGTGTAAAACGGCACTGCTTGACCAAGATATAACTTTTGGAAAGAGTGAGCTCGAGCTTGAGGAATGGGTCATGATTGAAATATCTCCCGCTTTACACTCGTATGTCGGCAGCGAATTATACGTATTATGTCCTGGATATAGGGAGGAGAAGATGGGTAGCTCGCATAGAAGGGGGGAATCTGCACATTCTTTGGTGTATTCCTCGAGCGCTTGGCTTGCAACGAGTTGAGTTCCAGTATTAAATATTATGGCCTTGGGCTGAGATTCCTTGAGTAAATGTGCAACGACGGTGGAAGAGAAGCGGGGAGATATGGGGAAGGCAATGACTCCTGCACGCATCAAGCCCTACATATCAAACTAAGTATCCCGTCCATTATGAAGTAGTTGTAATATAAAAACACACAGCTATGGCGGTGAGGTACGTCATCGTATCTGAAGAGAGACTGGATTGTGAAAATGATATGGTAAATGGCTATAGGACTTACCGGTCTTAAGAAGTATTACAACCACTGGTGCATGACAAGAACTGGCAGAGCGTCGGAAATTGATGGCATTAGAAATCCATTGACCGGTACGATGAACCGCTGGAACAAGTTCCTGGTAGGCATAAGATCTCAAACATGTTCCGTCTCCCGTGGGATAAATAAGAGCAGGGTGGGTCGGGTTTTCCTTGAAGTGAAAGTCGAGTGCGAACTCCAAAGGTAGGTCGTCGGGAGGGGGGGTAAAGACACGGGGATCTGACTCGCGAATGCTTGCAACCATATTCGAGGTTGTGCGCCGAGAAACGGATTCGCGAATACACGGGTCTTTTATGATAGCGCCCTACGTCTTGTTGTCCCAATCCACATCAACATCACTGAATGATACCTCCCATTATTGTGGCATATCCGATGTGAGTCGGTGTACACTTGTTGTACTATCTTCACACCCAGTTTTGGCCACTGTCAACACCTACCGAAGGTGACGGGTTGTATTGGTTTGGCCAAAAGCTGGGTGCTGTGCGAAATCGAATGCGATTAAAGCAATTTTATCCCAGCCCCAAGGTCGGCTGCGACCCATCCAAGCTTCGCTGGTGATAAATCTAATCCCAATCTGATGGAGTCACATGGACGACGTTTTGTACTTCCAATATGGGAAATCAAAAGAACGCAAGACGCTAGATGCCGAACAGTTTCTCAGGCGTTGTGGACGCGGACGCGATTCGATGGCCGAGCTCGGTTTCTTGGGGCAGAAACTTAAAGTTGAAATCGACATTTATTCAGGTCCTCGGACGCGATTCGATGGCCGAGCTCGGTTTCTTGGGGCAGAAAGTTGAAATCGACATTTATTCAGGTACTCTCCATTTAGCTATCGCAGGTGGAGGCGCTCAGCCAGCATGCTATCCTGCTTTGTTGGGGTACACCACCTGTTTACGCAGCTCGGCATCGTCACGTCACAGTTTCTGTCACGGTACGTTTTGCATTTTCAACTTCGACTCATCATGCTATCGACTTCGACGTCGTCCGTAAGAGAACTTATCATACTGAACGTTCCATGGATGGGGCCAAACACAAACACTGTCTTGCTCAGACAGTTGGGAATTCTGGGAATGGTATGAAATTGTCAAATGAGTTATGGTTATGCAATTGCGAATAATTCAACGTATGACCACACATGCGTCCTCTCATATGTACGAGGGTTTACAAAGCTGAAACATCTTGCCTGAAAACCATAAAGAGGAACCATTTCAGTAGCATTGGCAGTGACAGTAACAATTGGCAACTGCTAATACACTGCCTTCATATTATGCAATGAAGACCACCCACTCCACTTGAGTTGACCATGCACTGTAGCTTATCCAGTGGGCCCGGGAAAAGTAGAACTGCGATGTTGCACAAACAAAAGAGAGCAGTCTCTTGGGGGTGGGGTGGCGGGGGAAGCGCATGCAAGATCAATAAAAAGGAAAACGCTTGTGAAAACACAACAAACCGAATTGATACCTGTGAAAACTCCTCTCATTAAGTTTCATACCAAATCCCTATAAGAAAGATATTTGAGAGGTCGGGAAACGCGATTTAGATCTAATGCATAAAATAATATTGAATGCCTGAGGCTCGTAAGGACCCGTGCATAGCACGGGACCGCGCTAGTCTATTTACATAATTTATGGAGGTCCAACTGGATAGTATGATTCGTATTACTAACAATTTGTGGTTTCTGATGGGATTCATCATCTCTGGCGCAACCAACATTTGTGTAGACCTAAAATCGCACGACCTTCAAGTTATACGAGATCTACGTTCGAACGGTTGAGCTCTGGATTTTTTTCTGAATTCGGTGTTGATATATTAGTTCAGATGTGTTTCATTCTAAAGGCCGGTTCAGAATTGATTTCTGAGGGCAAATACTGAAGCTAGTAAGTGTCCCATAAGCGTGCAGAGCGGCGTGCAGTTACCTTGGAGAGTGGACTCCAAGCGTGCGAGAAACGCACGCTCATGCACGCCCGCCACGCTTTTTTTCCTCCGCGCAGGTCTACATAAGTCAGATGACAATGGGCACAGTCCTAATGTAGGGTAACTTCGAATTGATATCTCGCGAATTTGACAGCGATGCATGAAGACAGCATGAACAGGGAACAAAATGTGAAACCCGAACTTTCCGATATCACCGGAATGCCCAAACCCCTAACCGTCTTCCGGACACTGTCCCACCCAGATTTCAAGTTTGGTGAAAGTGAGGATTCGATGTCCTCGCAGTCCGAATTCGTGCTGATCAAGTCCAAGGATCAGAGAAAAGACGTTGAACGTGTGAAGATTCCGTCTCTTTTGTAAATATCCGGGGGTAAGTTTGCACATGAAGCTTAAACGTCTTAAAATATTGATGTTTTGACCTGTATTCTGATCTGATGCATACTCTGAGTCGTATCATGGATATTGTGATAGCCTCCACATCACGGAAGTCTTCATTTTGTCCCACCCAGCGCTATCAGTACTTAAATAAAGCTCCAGTGAACTGCTGAATAGTCAGCCACGACAATATGAGCAGCCCTCTTGATTCAACGTTCGGATTCTGGCTAGTAGCTATTTGGCTTCAGACCTTGTGGGTTTATTTTTGCGAATAAAGCTGCTATGTGCTCACCGGCTCTCCTTAGCCTCCAAGGATGTGGTATGCTACAGGTATGGTTGTACTTTCATTGGTACTCCAAGGATCATTGGGCCATCAAGGCGATGGTAAGTGATTTACTCATTATTTAAACAAATATAATCTGTGCACACTGAGGTCATTCGAAACTGTCATAGGTGATCGCACTAGTGTACGTCTAAATCCGATGCTGGATGTTGGCATATGTAGAACGCTTATTCTGATTTTCAGCGTGGTCGAGACGTTCCAAATCATTGTTTTCTTTCAAATCACGTATATATATCTCATCGATGGCTTTGGAAATGTCCCTGCCCTCTTCCTGATTCATTGGCGAGTCATTCCTGTTGGTCATTCTTTTAACGCTAACCTCTCCATCACATCTTCCAGGCAAGACTCAGTATGCATTCTTGAGTCGCATCTCATGTCGAATCTACTAACGAAGCGACGTCGCATAGGCACAGCTATTTGCTACGGTATGGTCTTTCTCCCTTACGCATAGCTGAAACTAAAGGTCGAGACTGCAGTATCTTTCGGCATTTATTGTGCAAATGTATGTCGCATTTCTTTTTCCAAGATTATATGTCTCATGGAGTGGCATCCCAGGTACTTTGCGTTTTGTATCTACGTCTGTGAGATAGCATTCTCTTCCTATAATCGTAGCAATATTGAAGGCCAATCCCTTGTCACCCAGTGGATAGGAAGAATAAGATCATCCCCGGCATCATTGTAGGTCCAATAACCGACTACTTATTCCCCACTGCGTCGTACTCTGACATATACCTTGCAGGCAGTGTTGGCTTTGACGCAAATTGGTTTGTCACGAGGCTCATATCTGAAGCTTCAAATTCTCTGACCGAAGTGTAAATGGCTGGTATAGGATCTGGACTCGGTAAGTATTGATTTTCGATCTTGACGACTCGCCGTGGCCACTGAATGTGTTGTTGCTTTCCAGCCCAAACTATCATCACGTGTGTGAAATTCTTCTCACTCTACAATTACGGCACTCATCGTATCGTGATCTTTACAGTGTCCGACTCACGTCGTTTACCCAGCTTGATAGCACTAAGGTCATTACACTCCACCTCAGAGTCACCATGAGCTGATCGATTTCGCACAGCCCGTCACGACACTCGAGGCGGCGTCTGCACTTCTTTGTGATCTTATGATCACGGTGTCTCTTGTGCGGAGTCTGCGCAAGCACAAGGGCAATGTCAAGTCGTAGGTCAATTGGCTGATTTGATTCGTGCTTTGCTTATTCTTCCTTCCATATAGCACCAACTCGCTGCTGAATAATCTCATGATTAACGCTGTTAACCGTGGAATGTTGACTGCGATGTGTGCCGCATTGAATTTGATTCTTGTAGGTCACTGCCTATCTACTATGTCTCTACTCATATATCTTGAACCGCAGTTTATCGCCCTCCCTGGGACATTTTACTTCTTTATCGGCCTTGAAATGAGCGGGAAATGTGCGTCTTATTCTTATCTATGCGATTTTTCAAACACTGAATCAACTCTTCCCAGTATACATGAACAGTGCATTGGCAACGTATGGCCCTTCTCACCGATTCCTATCTCCTGTATTCATTTATCCTTCAACAGTCTCAATTCACGCCAACACGTCGTGAAGAAATCCATTACAGTGACGGCACGGACTCGACTGCCATCCAGATGGATGGGATATCTAATAATACCGCGAGATCAACCACTGTTAATGATAACAGCCATGTTCGCATTATTGTTACCAGCCAATCTTCAACCGACATGGTGAATACTTTCTATTTCCAACAAATCAATTTGAACAGTATTAACGACTTACTCCAGGATTACAAGAACTCAACCTTCATGGACGGAATGCTCTAGTGGTAGTATACATAGTAGTTACTTGGTAGTGGACACAAAATGGACATGTGTCCCAGTGAAGATATTTGTGTATTCATGTATTTCTCTGTCGCCGGATCTTGGAAGAAAAACATCCGTACAATTTGGCGTTGAACTTGCCGCTCCTTAAAATCGGCTAATGTCTGGGAAATACTGATAGGATGAGTTACGGCTGATTGCAAAACTATAGGCCAGTTTCGATCATCGTTGAACGTTGATGTTCAGCCTTTTCGGATGGAGCCGATCCTTTTGATCAACCCGGGCCCAGATGTCCTCCAAAAAGAAAAAGTTTGAATTCGGGCTGTTTCCGAGAAGCCTGCCTCTCGTCGCCAAAACGCTCGATGTCAACGTCCACGGACGCAATAGTGCTGGAGCCTGGCTGTCGTCCGGGATGTCCTGACCAAGGCTCAAACGACCAAAATGGGCAACTGATAAGCCAATTTTGGACGGACGCCGTCTGAGACATTGTCGTCGTCGATATCGGGATGATGAAGCCGATTCCCCCCGCTGTAGGCCCGAACTTTAAACTTTTTATTTTCAAATCGTCATCATTTTTGAAAGTAGCTATAAACCGAGAAGTCGGTGGGAATAAACTGCACTAATACGGTATGGCTCCTCCAAAAAGTATCAAAGTAAAATTGTCCTCAAGATCAAAGAATTTCAATCTGGTCAGTAGTGCGAACCTCATTCGTTTCCACGTCGTCCACCTTCTTCGCGACGTTCGTTGTCATGGAAGATTCGTCAGAGTCCTTAACTGCGGCAGGAGCTGGTGGACCTTGTGTCAGCGGAGGAATGGTATCTTTCATGAATACCAATAAAGCGAGGGTTAAGGCGCAAACGGACGCAAATAAGAACCAAAATCCATCCGCCCGACCGACAAAGCTCGTTGGGCCACCGTGAGTGGCTTGGATGCTAGTTTGTATCGAGGTCACAATTGCAATGCCCGCGGCACATCCGAGTTGAAGTGAGCTGTTAAATATAGCCGCTACAACACCAGCGGCCTCAGGTGGGGTAGTTGCAAAGATAGCAACACTGAAAGGTGGTGGTTAGCGACGGACTCAGACGTCGAGAGGAGCAGTGATTTAGAAGAAGCTTACTTGGATGTAACAAAGGTGACTAGAACTCCCAACGAGCCTAAAAGGGTGCCAGGAAAGGCAAATCGCCAATAGCGCTGCCGTGTGTTGGCGAATGGAAGCAAAATACTGCCCACGATGGCAATGCACTCTCCGATGAACATCACCCATTTGAGGCGGAGCTTTTGCTGCAAGACCGTTGCTAGAACGGTTCCAGGAATTCCTACTAAGCTAAGAGCCAAGCTGGGTAGCAAGAGAGGTTAGAAACAATTAATTCTCCACACTATGAGCGCTTACAAGTGGACAGCACTGATGATAGGTGTCCATCCGTATACTTCCTGCCAAACCCAGCTGTAGAGTGACTGCACACAACCCCACCTAATAAAAATGTCAATAATACTTGAAAATATTAAGAGAGACGATACATACCACATATACGGCAGCAAGGCTGTAGCAATGAGAATACCGAAATTCTCGTATTTCCATGTCTTAGGGGGCCTAGCGAGATCAGTTAACACGTAAGTCGTAAGTCCAGAAGGAACGATGCGAGAATCTTACACGGCTGCCAAATATTCAGGAAGATAGGCTTCATACACGAAAAATCCACCCAGAAGCACAATAGAGATAACCAGAGGAGCAATCACTCGGGCTTGTCCCCATCCAGTGCTAGCGCCTGAAGTTAGGGCGAAAACGAACAGAATCAAGGAGGCTAAGTAAGAGCAGTTTCAGTAGAGCAAGTACTGGGATGCCATGCAGTCGTCATTACCAGTAAATAAACCAACTCCAAAGAGATCTAGTCGCTGGAATCTCTTTGCCTTTTCGAAAGTCGAGGATTTGGGTCGGGGAATATGCGGACAAAGGAAATAAACCACAACGGCCTCGAGGATTCCAAGAATGGCCATAAAGTAGAAAACCCACGGCCACGAAGCAAATGAGGTTAGAAGGGCTCCAATAATGAGTCCAAACACTGAATATGGCTGGTTAGCGATTGGCAACGTTTTACCGAAGAATTACTAACTATTTCCCAATGCTCCAGAAGTCGAGAAAACCCCGATAGCCACAGATTGACTGGTAGGTTCAGGGAAAAGGTGAACAATCATATGCATCGCCGATGGTACAGTCAATGCGGCGCCTAATGAGCGAATCATCAGCAAAAATGTGCCAAGAAGACTGAATATAACGTACCGACTCCCATTAAAGCCCGAAGAACTAGGAGAGGGACTTCCGAGCGAACAAATCCACCGCCCAGAGAAAAGCAACCAAAGGACATGCCACCGATGATAAAGACCCATTCTGAGAAAATGAATGAATCAGAAATGGGATGAAATGCGAATCAGTTAGCACTCACTTGGATTATACAAATCACTGAGACGGCCGCTCTGTGGCGTTGAGTCAGTCAGGCAGCTTCGCCGGCTGAGTCCCGATGAGACTTACAATGAGCAAGAGGGCGGCAAAGGTGAGCTGGTAGCCACTCTGCAGCCATACAGAATCACTGTTTGAAATCCCTAGTTGCAGGCATATTGGGGGGATAGCAGAGAAAAGAGCAGAGTTGGAGAACGTGTCCAAGAACTCTGCAATGCAAACCACTGTGAGGAGTCCAATCTTCCGGGCTTTTCCTACTGAAGCGAGAACGCCGTCGGCTTTGGTTAGCTCTGCGATGTTGAGCTTTTCGCCGTATGACATGGTTTGGGAGTCAGAAGAAGTGGGGAATAAGCATGAGTTCCTAATATATTTCGAGGGATACCGTGCTTTTTCCTCATGTTTGTAAGAGTGGGTTTGACTTGTGACTTCGAACAAGACAGGTGGCGAAGGAAGAAGCGGCTCTCCACGCTCGAAGATTCGGATCTGGCTTCGCTGACATTCTAGTAAGGATCAAAATAACATGAAGTGAGACGAACTGCCTTTTTAAGTATCATATTACACACACTTCCTCGGTTATATGTAGCTCGAGCAGGAAGATGTCATATATCTCCATGCCAGGGGCACAGCTGTTGGACGACATGTAGTTAATTAAAGACAGGATTCCCGAGGTGACAAATCAGTACTCAGTTTTCACGGAATCCAGACATGAACTGTGCAACAGTGCAAGTGGCTGCGCCCGGAAGGTTCCGAGACGTCGACGGTTACTCACATCAATTCGTTATCAGCTGAACTGTGCATTCCAGAACTATAATTGCAATGGAAGAAGGAAAAGTCAGACCTCTGGGAGTTGCAGCGGAAGGATGGAAGTAATTGAACTGAGCTCACGACGTGGGAAGTTCAAGCTCCAGACCGTGGCCTTTTGATGGGAGGTAGGCGGCTTCTCGGCCATCACATCCCTGACTAGACACTTCCAGGTTGTTCAGTTGAGGCGGTCTTTAATTAGCAGTTGAAACAAAATCGGATCCAAATACATATAGCTGAAATTTGAGAAAATAGCGAGAAAACTATGGTACTTAAAATGTGCTAAAATAATGTGGCAGCGTGGCAGTGGCAGCGAGTCGACCACATTGTGAACAAATGGAAGGTACAACGGGTTTATGGAGTGCACATCGAGAGATACGTTGCGAGCTGTGCAAGGCGCGTCTGATTACTGTAAGTATGACGCGCTAGCTAAACGCGTCGATGAGTACTTCGTGAGGAAAACGGACGCACCATTCTTCAGCAATTCTTCAGCGTATGCGATGTCAAGCCGATTGATCTATATATCGTGCGATATTTCCTAATAGCCTCATTTGTGAACGACGGTCGAGATCGGTGGATCGACACCCCTTGAGAATTACACCGCGGGAGCCCTCTATGTACCATTCATCGAAGAACCAGATGTCGATGAAACTTATACAGTGATGAAACTGGCATGCCGGGTGAGTGTGAGAGAGTTTTCCGGATCTCAGCAATCTCCGCGGTAGCACGGAGGTGGCTTTTCGGCGCTCATATCATCTTTCAACTGTGGCAGAAGTTGGACCCTTTGACAACCTCAAGACAAATTTGCTTGTTCTGATTCTCAATTTCACTTTTGGGTCGATTCTTCCTGATGTACAAGACTTTAATCAGTAACGTTTACTTTAACTTTACTAACTCCGAGTTGGCGTTCACGAAATCCAACGATTCGGCTCGATGATTGATAATGCGACCAGCGCAACTAAGACATAGAAATATCGCGACATGCAGTAAAATACGCAGGCAATATGGTGGGCGAAGGGGACGACGTAACAAAACGCATTCGGTAATTAAGGATAGGCAGATGCCTAGGTCTACCTGACTGTCATTACGACAATATTAATCGAGGCGAGCTTATCTTGGTCACGACGGACATTGCGCTGTGAGAACTATGCATATGCGGACACGGAACCGCTGCCGCGTCTCACGACCACCAGCATGCATGGTGCCACTGTGAGGCGAGTCGCGATAGCACAAATAACTCGCTGGGACCCGTAACCTCTATCAGATTCACCTAAGGCACCTCCTGTCTCGTCAACCCCAGTGCAAAAATATATGGTGCAATTAGTCACCACCAACTTTAACACCTCATTCAACAAAGCTTTTGCATTTCCGAGGCACAGGTACTGCAGGTACGTAGTACTTCGGCACTAGTTCTGGAAGGGGGTATGGAGCGCTTAGTACACCACCCTGCACATGCGTCATTGACCACTTAATTTTCATACATATACATACACATATTCAAAGAGTATCTACTTGCGCACATCCGAGACAGGGCCTCGGGATTGGTTTTCACCACCTCTCAGTCATCTGCTATGCCAAATTCCAAAAGACACATTTCTGCTAAGTCGAAAATTGTCAGTAGACGGAGTTTTGCTTCTTGCCTAATTTTTACCCACTTCAGCGTCAGTAAATAGAACAAAGAGATACCAGAGAAACATACGCAATCTTGGTCATTTCAATCGTCGTTCTTTCCCTTGTGTTGTACATCATCATCATCGTCATGTCTTGGTGATACAGACGGATTTGACCGGCTCCGTAGTTAGGAAGTAAGGGCTCCGGAGCCTATCTCAAGGGTTAGCTATCTATCCACGATTTATGTCAAATGTTGAAATACCTTGTCAAGCCCATCCGCGTCCGACCCTGACATTGGACTCATATGTCGAAGGACATGGTCATCTAGAGGCTGGCTTTAGATCCTTCGCTGGATTTTATTTGATTTTGTACACTCACGGACGAGGACACGGCTATGCGACCTCATGGATGCCCGTACGGATTGCAGGATTGCCAGAGCCTTTTCGTCAGTCCCTATAACCGATGATCAACATAGTTCTTGACCGAAGGACTAGAAACAAACAGTTATGGAGAATGTTCCGGAGCTAGACACGGAGAGAAAGAGATGAGAGAAATGCATGGTCATGATAAGTAGACATACATAATAAATATCACAATTCTTTACAGGAACTTCCTTAAAAAAGTCACCTTCTACAAAGGTAACGCGTTCTCCAAAGTCATCTTTCCAATGCTGGGAAATATGGGCGCAATATTAGCCAAAATCAACTCTGAATAGAGGTGGTGACCTTACCTGTTTTGCAAGCGCTATGGTTTTAGGGAGGTCAAATTGAGTAACATGGACATCGGGGAACATTTCCAAGAGGGATCGAGAGAAACCACCCATTCCTGATCCAACATCGCATACAGTGCATGGCTGACTCCACGGATACACTAAAATTATTGTCAATAAATCTGGATAATATGGTGACTGGGACTATACAACCATGAAGAGCGGAGAGCGATCCAAGTACATCATTCATACTAATCATAGCTTTCATCATGATCTTACTCATCCATGAGATTAATCTTTCCAGATAAAATAGTAATTAGGATACTCACTTTTCGTCTGCCTTGCTGCTCCTATATCAGGACAAAACCGAATATCTGAGAATCGGAAATCGCATGGCGGATAGGAGAGCGAAGGGACCTACGCTTAGCTGCAACCATTCGTAGAATGTGATTCCTTCAACGCCTTGATTTCTGTTGCTGTATTGAAACGCAGCCTCGGACATGCTCAACGATTGACCGAACTGGGGATCAATCACATAATCGGACAAAGCAAGAGCAGATTTCTGTCCATCCACGGTGATCAAGTCAACTAACGCTGACATTGGATGACCAGAGACGAGGTTGACCGATAGACGGTTGTTGGTAAAGACATCTGGGGCAACTAGAATCATAAGTTAGTACTACAAGTGTTCTTGAAGTAAAATAATATTACCTTCGCGGAAGCAGTGCTTGGCAGCCAAGACTCGGAGTATCGAAGCTAGCTTCATTGGATGAACCTTGACTTTGTCAGACAAAGCATCAACATGGAGGCCATCTGGATGCTTCGTAAGCTCATCAGCGAATTTCTGTTGGACTGCTACACGGAGACAGGCCCATCCGAAGTCTTGAGCTCTCTAAATAAATCAGTCAATAACAACTCGGAGTGCCTTTGAAATTTCTGTACATACGTTCATGATAGTATGGGTAGGGGGGGCTAGAGTTGTGCATAATTGCTCACAGGCACCCTCAAGTTTGCTAATAATCTTCTTCAGGCGAAGCTTGTCCTCTGCGTCGTCAAGAGGATGCCTATTAAGTGAATCCAAGGTCGGTGTGGCCTGGCCGGTTTTTTCATATTCGTCAAGGGCGTCAAAGGCGGCCTCCTTGATAATAGCAAGGAGGGATTCCACTTGATCTCGGGCAGACATTTTCGATGGTTGCTGCGCGTTGACTTCACTGAAGGGATACTCATCAGCGGTGAGTGCGAGCGCATGTTATAACTGCGATAAGATCGAATCTACAGTCTGCAGCACATGTGATCATTCCTGTAGATGCCAACGACCTTGGTCTAATAATGCTTATACAATTAATAAGACCCAAAGCAATGGATCTAATAATCAAGGTGCACAATAAGCCTCTCAAGATCTCACCTTTCGTCAGTTTCTGATGTCGACACTTGGTTGACACCCTCCACATATTGATCAAGATATCATTCCTTCCCGATTCATCGGCCCAAACAGGTCTGTATCAAGGAAGAAACTAAAGCTTGATCTTCCCGCAGGAATCTGTCTTTTCTGGGACCGTTCTTCACATTACCGGAAGAAATTGTGATTGTGAGCCCAAGATTGTATCATTCCATGCAAATGAATCGAAAATGATCTTCTCATCATTCTGTACTTGTGATGATTCCCATATCCAGGTCTCTGAGAGGTACATAAGCAACGTCTGAAGGTCGACAGCCAACAGGAAGTTCAAAATCCTAATGACACAAATGGAGAAGATAAAGGTCACCGACAGCATTGAATTCGCATACCACGACAGTGGTGCACCTCCTACCAAGGAGGACTATTTCACCATCGTTCTCATCCATGGCCACACCTACCACAGCGGTACGCTTGCTTTTAATTAGATACCTGTTTGTGCGTGGGATGACGCGTCGAGAACAGGCACTTTCGCCCCCATGCTCGCGGCAGCAAACTCTTTTGGCTACCGCATTATTCTTCCAAACCGTCGCTTGTATCCTGGATCTACGCCATACACCAAGGAAGAGACCGAGGCCTTCGAAGCTACCAATTCTACTGAAGACATTACGAAGATCTTTTTAAAGCAAGGGGAGTATCTCCTCTTGTTCGTCAACAACGTGATCAAGAAGCTCGATCTGAAGAAGGTCATTCTCGTTGGTTGGTCCTTGGGAACGGCGTTCCTTAACGTCACGGTTGCCGCCATTACCACTGTTGACGAGGAAGTAAAGGCTCGCCTTCGTCAGACAGTCAAAACCATTGTTTGGTGGGGTATGTATTGACGATCCCTGACAGCGAGAACGATTTCTGACAGATTACATCAATAGATCCTCCCGCGACCGCGCATGGAATCCCGGACCCTCCTTCTGGTGGCTGGATTCCCCTCTACGACGAGGATCTTACTCCGGAAGAAAGGGGACAAGCGTTCGGGCAGTGGCTGGCCCAATATTATCCCCATCCAAATCTCGACAAGAAAGATTGCTTCACGTTGATTTATAAGATAACGACTCCCGTAACGACTCCTACCTTCACTGGTATATCGTTTGAGGAGTTTCTAACCAAGGTGGATCTGACCGCTGGAGTCAACGGTGACAACCACATCCCCGACAAACACTTCCAACCAGTCGCCAAGATTGCAAGGGAACTTGCGTTCTTCAACGCCAAGGTTCGCGAGGCATGGGGGAACATTCCGTTCAACGTCATATACGGGGAGGAAAGCCCATATAATGTATTGTGGAGTGTGTGGCAGCTGGAAGCGGAGTCCGAGAAGACTGGTTTACCTCTCAATTTCAAGGCCATGCCCCATGCTAACCATTTTGTAAGTCTCCATTTGCCATTCACGAGCATGGGCGCTTATGAGACCTCTAGGCTATGAACGACCACACCAAGCTTGTATTCGATACGTTGCACACTTGTCTCTAATGAGCCCGCAACGCGTTCATATATATCTCAATTTGTATAAAGTTTGAATGCACGAATTTGTATTTTTTGTGCACTACTCTTTGTGATTCGCACTTGGGTGATAATGATGGCACTTGCGCTGCATTCCAAACTCGTAAATGAATTCATAGTCTGAGCATTATTTTACATTCTACAGTAATCCAACATGCCGCTGGGATTCTTCCAAGGGGTCATCAACCGAGCATCCGGTGAAATCAACTAACTGTACAGTACGTCGGTACGGTACGTCCGTCTAGACTCTGTACGGGAGCACGCGCGAGCCCCAAATGCTCCGACAGTGACACATTATGATGCTTAAGCTTGGATGGTAGTGTGAAGTGGTCGACCACCATGTAAAGTGGCAATATACCACCCATAGTAAATTCCCAATTGCTGACGGCGCACAAAAAATTGTTTTAAACACTCAACTTCCACGCCGTCTGTCGACAGCCGTACAATAATGCTAACCTAGCCATACGATAATGCTAATATGATAATGCCAACCTCTGCACGTTGGGAGGGCCCGGGCAATGTAGGTGGTGTCAACGCACCCGCGCTCAAAGCATCGTTCCGAAAATGAGCGATTAAAGATTATTGATTAACAGGGAAGGCTATCCAACTGGAGGTTGAACGGTGTTGGCTGCGCAGGCCTCTGGACCCATAATTGCTCTGCAAGCTTGTCCATGTTGGGCGCAATTCTGGAAGAAAGAAGCGGAATTACTAACATGGGCGAGATGATATGGAGTACGGACAGCGAGGAAAGGTGACCCCGACTCCCTGGCGCGCGCGCGTTCTGGATGACTGATACTTATAAGAGTTTTTTTGGGACCTGGTTCAGATAGCAAGGAAGTAGGTGTCTGACTGGGTATGTTCGGGCGGGAATCTTCCAGCCATTGGAGGTGTATGTACGTTTCCCAGTGTGCGATTCTCTGTCGATGGAGTGGGGAGGTTCTTTTATGCGTGAGCATCAGTAAGGAGAATTCGCGAAGTGGGGAGAGAACGTCACTGGATGTGCGTATAAATCACGATATAGTTCTTCCATACCATCTATCCCACTGCTGAACCGAGATGTCGTTAGCAACAGTAGGAAAGATAACAGCGATCCTCGTTGTCGCGGTGGGGATGTACTTTGGGTTGAAGCACCCTACTACGCAGGGGGATAAGAGCAATAAAAGACGAGAAGTTGGCAAAGCCAAGGACAAGCCGACGGTGGTAGACCGAGGGCGGTTTTTGGTGTTTGCGGCGTACAAGGTGCGATTAAAAACCGGTATACGGGAGGCAAATCTGACGGGCCCGACTCTACTGCTTATAGTCTGTAGTCTGGACACACGCCGTCGTTGAGCTTGTCATCCTCTGTGCACCCACAGGTGTAACATCTTTCCTGCTGCCTGGGGATGAAGACGCCTCTTGTATCTTCCTCTCCCCACTCGCCCTGTTCAGTGCAGCCCTAGTTGCGTTTGGATGTGTGGTCCGTCAATTGTGCTTCCGCGAGATGGGGCGACGGTTCACATACCACCTCACTATTGTCGAGAACCACACGCCGGTGACGACGGGGCCTTACAACATCGTGTGGCACCCATCCTACATCGGGGTGTAGTGCTTGCACACGGGTGTGCTGTTATACCATACCGCTGCAGGCTCTTGGTTGAGAGAGAGTGGGTGTATGGGAGGCCGGAGGCGTGGGTGGTGTTGGGCCCGTGTATTGGGTTTGTGTGTTTCGTGTTTGGGATGTTTTGGAGGCGTATGGGGGTTGAACGTTGAACGTTGAACGTTGAGGATGAGATGATGAGGACGAGGTTTGGAAGGGAGTGGGAGGTGTGGGCGGGCGCGGTTAGGTATCGACTAGTGCCGCCGGGTGTGTATTAGATACACAAAAATAAATAGTTGCCAGTGATCAGTATGTACTCGACGAGGAGAGGAGAGGGACGAAGGCAAAAAAAAACACCAACAAAAATTTGCACAGCCACGCCTTCCTCCTCCTCCTCCCTCTTCAAGCTTCGCCTCCCTCGTTCTCCTCGGCTGCGACCTCTACGTCTATGGCCGTTGAACAATAAACATGCTCTACTGTTGGCAACGGGTGTAGGTAACCCGGGGACAATTTCATATGGTGAGTCTCCTCGAAGTCTTCCTTTCCAACCGTGTCTCATATTGCACTGCGAGTTAATCCATGTTCATGTTAATTACTGGTTTACAGGTTAAACAAATTACAAGTTGGAACACACTTAAGCACGGCCTCGAAACGACTTCGACATCTTCATAAATTCGGATAGTCACTTCCTTCAGGTCGTCATACAATGAGTGCTAGCACTGGCAGCAGCCAGTTTCCTCGATCGCGAGGGCCTCGGTTTTTCAGGATCTGGCGCGCTTTTTACACATTTCGCGGGGTGGTCCGGCGGTGCCTCTTCGGCCTCCTCCTTAAGAGGTTCCAACGGGGGTTCGTAGGATTCCAGTTTCCTTTTCTTGCTTCCTGTAAGCCCGTATCCCTCCTTATCGTGGTCAGGCGTCCAATTTTCTGTATCAGGAAGGACTTTGCATGTCTCTTCAAGGATGTTGATCGTATGCTGGTGCTTGATTTCTGCATTTTTCTTCATGAACATCTTTTTTCGACGCATGGCTTCAGGTCATTAAAATAGGGTGCAAACAAACTCAGGACAGAGTCGTCGAAGATTCCTTCGTCGGACCTCATATATATCCTTTTGCTGCGTCCGACTTTCACGAAGATTTTGCCAGCAATCCATGTCTCGATGTCTGTTTGCATAATGTCGAAGTTCTGCCTCTCAGCGTTGTTAGGCCCTGAATAATGCCAGCAGATCCAGAGCAACACATAGAAGAACGACTCCATGTCATGACGAGGCTTCTGTTCCTCGCCATCGGGTAGTCCCATTAGGATTTCAAATTTCAATGGCCATGAATGGTAGTTTTCCCTGAAAGATGATATTCAAGGTATGTATCCATTTCAAAGGCGACGAATATGTTTTCTTACGGTTCGGTGACCAACAGTAGCGGTGTCTCTGCCCAGCCCATCTTCCCTCACGAGGAGAGCATCATCGAGATCAATGAGGATCCCCCTCCGCATCTGACTATTCACTCCTGCGTCCGCGATCTGCGGTTTGATGGAAGACGCCTCTGAATCTCTTTCGTCTGTAGGATTTGGCTTCGTCTCCTTCGATAAAGTGGGTCGATACATCATTATGTTGTTCACGCTAATATCTCAATGTAGAATCTTCTTTTCTTCTACCAGTCGCCGATGGGCTATTCAAAAGTTAGATAGCTAGACGAACACGACAATGACTCAGCTCACCTTCAATGGCGTCGATCAGCACCGAAATCGGTTCTTTTTTCGTCGAGAAATAAGGCAATCCCTCGGCGAGGGGAGGTGCTGACTGTCCGGCGATGGGCTCGAATCTCAACTCCGCGTACCAATCTTCGTCGTGATAATTCTTGGCGTCGATCACTTCCCGGATATACATAAGCCGTCGTGTCGTCGCTGCCGTCAACTTGCACAATATATTCTGCGACCATATACGCAATCCTCTCCACGTTATCGGTCATTTTCATTATTTCGGGTTCGGTAAGGCCTCTGGAAACATCGGCCCAGGTGTTCTTGATCACATAGTCGGCGCCATCGAAGCGAGCATGCCAGCAAACCGTGCCCCTGCCCCGGATAGTGTCGCTAATAAACAAAGGCTTGATGATCTCGTATTCCTTGTCGGCGACAGTCACGAATCTCTTTCCTCCAGGTCCATGTCTGATGGTGGGATCGAAGCCGATGGCAGAGGGGTCGGAGAGAGTCAACTCAGTGAGGCGCATCAACATCTTCGGCTCCTTTTCAAGGTCAAACTTGACGGAACCAACGACTTCAGCGCGATCGACGTAGACACGAACCTCGGTTTGACAAAAAGAGATTCCGATATGGAATCGACGTTCGTCCTGAGATGAGAAGACCATATAGGCCCCATTGGTGAGTTAGATCTCCATGTGTTGCTGGTGTTTAATTTCGATGTTGGATGTGAGTTCTGCGCTCACCTTGACGGTCGTCCATAAAAAGGGTCTCTCCCTCTTCAGTGAGGTTGAGGTCGGGCTTTCGTACGGCGGATAGCCCACCGGACAGCGGCTTCGTATCGTGCTGTTGTCCCAGCGTCGTGGCTTGGAAGGTACGTTTGCATTTGAATTCTTTTTTGAAAATTTTATGGATCGCAGTACCGATGCTGTTGAGGAATACCGCTAGCTCGGCCTCCACCTTGCCACCTTGGGAAGGGACAGTTAGGTCCGGGCACCCCACCCAGGTTTTGCGTTTCAGGTTCCAACAATGGTTTTTTTAATTCATAAGCTGGTCCGCCAGCACGTCAACGCCAAGAGGGAGAACACTATCTGGGAACAAATGCTCGACCACTCCTTGAACGAGCCAGACTGCGTCGCTATTTTCACCAACTCTGACCTTCTTCGCACTCTGTCTAATCGAGGTACGTCGAGCAGTTGCCTCTCGTGTAATTCCTCCTTGAGTGCTGGATGCATGCGGACGTGCGTGAGGAGCTTTTTTGGGTTGGGGTCGCTGGTCAGCCATCTTGGAGCAGCAAAGACCGAATGAGTTAGTCTGCTTACATTCGGGCCAAATATACAATCTGGTGGGCTACTGCGGCACTGTGGCACGGTTTACGATGACGGCGAATGGGAAAGGTAGTTGAACTCCAACGCACCACCGTAAAGCCTCGTAAAGCCTCGTAAAGCTTTAAGCGTTGGATATTGGGCCATGTCACGTTACCGCGCTAGACAATGGAGATTACGATTAGATTAGAGTTACATATCGCTCAGTTAATCGTCGACAGCCCAATCTTGAAGCCGACTTTGGAGCAGTACATTCTCCAGGTCCTAAACCCCCCCCCCCCCGGCCAGGACATCTAATTCTCCGTTCAAATACCACTTCTGCATTATGGTTGAGTGTCACCTCTCTGCACGAGATGCACGGTTCCATCCAGATACTTACCTCCGTCCCCCAGTACCACCGTTTATGCACGCTTTAAAGGCGGATATGACTCGCGATTATATTCTCGAACTCGCCGCCGACCCTCCTGCATACACCACCGCTAACACCCTCTAAGATCAATCTTTTAGTCCGAATTCTTTAATCCTAGTATAAGTGGTGGCTCAGCCAGAGGCTTAGGATGGAAGCTTAAAACGCATTTGACGTCTTCTCAACTCGTCGTTGGGATCGTGGAGATGGTTCTTGGGTAGCGTTAATCCTGGGATCATATGATGCTTTCAATCTCCGGTGCTCGACAATCCTCCTTTTCTCACTTTCATCTTTTCTCTTGCTCCTCTACCACTTTCCCAATGCCTTCGTTCGGTTGGGATTCATATGGATATCTACACCGGTGGGCGGGCGTTAGTTTGAGTCCGCATTAGTCTCATAGTCAGCGTCATCGTTGACACCTCAAATTTCAAACATCTTCGGACTCAAAATATTAGCGTTCATTTCCAGCTCTACAGTCGGCATTGGATGGTGTATGACCAACAGCGAACTTGATGCGGTGGGATGCAGTATTTCTGAGGCAACTTTCATTCAGTCGTATGTCCGGATCCTGCTTAAAAGAAGATAGATTCCAGCCTTAAACTAGTGCACACTTGCATAGTAACCACTCTAATTATTTTCATATGGAAGAGAATTTGTGATCTGGGGAAAGCGTTCCATATCCGAGCATAACCCCCCTTTGATACAATTTGCAATCGTGGTGGCGATGTCGAGGCCTTCAAAATACGCTCCATGCAAGAAACCTGGTCATTTTGCGCGCACCATCAGTCTCAAAAGACTTCCGTCTCTACGAGCCCAGTGAAATTACGCACCGAAATATTTTCTACTAGTCGCTTCACCGGCAAAGAAAAGCCTTTCGACATTCGCTCGCAAGTTGTCGAGATGCTGGCTGGCGAACGACGGTGGCCAATTTGAATACGAGCCTCGGAAAAGAGGGTTGGTATGCCATCGCGGGAAGAAGAACTCCAGGGGTTCTGGGACGGTAACATTGGGGAACATGGATCGCACGACACCCATTACTTCTTCCTGTACCTGATTATCGGACAGAGCCTCTATTCTCACAGAAAAATCGCCCTTTTCAATGTGTTAAACGCTGGACGGCGTACCTAAGTAGGATTCAATTTGATTTACTCACCGTCACTGTTACGAAAACGATGCCAGATCCAGGGAAGAAGTTGGGATGGTCCAAACTCTGCCACACGGGATATCTTCCTCTCTCGGAGTCTGCAAAAACGGCCATGTAAATGCCCAAGTTAAACGTTTAGGATCTCTACGAGGGGAAATTTTGAAAGAACCTCTGTATCAAACCAGAACTTCTGGGGGAATCGCAAGAAAATTTTCGTGTAAGTTGCCATCACCATGCTCTGGATCGCCTCCTGCTTGAAATCTATTTTTTGGCGTATTAGCTTAAGTACGTACTTCGCAGTGAATAGCAACTGAGAGCATACCAGGTAGTTCTGGATTAAATTGTACGTCATCATTCTGCAGCACTCCCAAGCTAAATGTGCACAAGGCGTAGTCGGCGCTGAGTTTCTCCCTACTGTTCAGCGTGACGGAGACGCCGGCATTTGAATAAGATATCGTCTTGACCGTTGCGTTGAGTCTCTTTTGGTTCGCTTGGAGAAACTCGTCTGCTTCCAATTGGATTAAAGTTTTGAATCCCCGTTGGTCAATCGACATCTGGTTGTCGGCTGAGAACCCGCCCTGGTCAGTGTTGTAGGTGAAATTGTTTCCCTATATATTTCGTGAGGCCGCCTGACATTATAAAAAGAAAAAAGAAAAGTCCCTACCCAAGATGAAGCAATCAGCGAAGATTCCTCGGGAGTCTGAGCATATTCCCAGTCGAACTGAAAGATACAGTCAGCATTATAAAATCGCCCTGGAATTGATATATTCTCATATATACCTGATAGTACTCGGCGGCTCGAGCATGAGGATCTTGTGATTTCGCTTTAATAAAGGAGTAGCCAGTTCGCGCTGAAGTATCAACAAGGCTTCCATCAACACGGGCGCCTAAATCAATGGTAGACAAATAAGGCAAGTTAAAAAATTATCCAACTGTGGGTTGGGATAAAAATACTTAAGACGCACCACCTAGAACAGTAAGACTTGTGAAATTATCGCCAGACTGATTGAAGACATCTAGCCAATCGACAAATCCAGTACTGTCATACGTCGCTACAAGAGTCGAAGGGTCAGATCTGAATCGAGACGCGGTCTTGCGGGGAATCTACTCACTGACACTCCCAAACCAATCGTTAAACTGAGTCTTGACGTCGTGCTTCTTCGCCAGCACAAAAATCGGATTCGCGGGTCCGTTCCCACTCTGGGTACCCTGTATCCAATTCGGGCCTTGCTCGATTGTCTTGTTCGCAAACGTCGCCGTCATCATCCTCCCGCCAAGCTCGCCGCGAGCTTCAACAATGACAAAGTCATCGATACCGCTCTCGTGCAGAGTGCGTGCGGCTATGACACCAGCCACACCGCCTCCAAGGATAAGCACCTTGGGGTGTTTGGACGCGCCAGCCGTGCCTTGCGCTGCGACAGAGCGTGCGGCCGAGCCAAGCAGAAGAAGGGCAGATAAAATTCGAACCCTGAAGGAAAGTAGACCCATCATGGCACGTGTATGCACGAAGTTGAGGGTGAAGGAGGGTGGGGGAAGATGGGCGCCAACTATTGGCGTCGCGCTAAATAAATGTAATGCGATCCGATCTGACGCCAAACTCTTGCCACTTGCTTTAGATTTATGTGAACAAGCACCTTCTTATCTTGGGTCAGTCGTAATATTGAGTTTGCGATCAACTCTCTCAGGTCACGACCCACGGGTCTCAGGGGGAGTCGGCAGTTACTGAGCGACGAGGTCGGAAAGAACTACCCACCTGAGCACTCCACGGGTCCATATGGACAGCATGTCGAACTTCCCCAGGTTCCACCCACGGTGCCAGAGTTTCACAGACTTCTTTCAGCTTTCCAGCTTACGCGTCGGGAGATAACAAGATAAGGACATTGCATCAACAATCATGATCGAGCCCGTTTCTAGGATAAGGACTAAGGCCGCCTCTCGGAGGTTAGTGATGGTGGATATGTATTGTGCCCTCCTGTTACCTCTTCTCAGATTTCTGCAAGAACGACACCAAGGCATACCTAGAACGAATTGCATTCGTGAGTCAGCCTGTCAATTTCGATGCCGCATTCACACCTACCGCCCATCTACCCTCCATTTCTCATTACTCTGATCGAGCCGTTCGGCGACATCTTTGGCGACACCGACAACGACATCGGCTTTATTGGTTCGGAGACTGAGAATGGGAAATGATCCGGCCAAAGGACCTGATGGAATGTACATATTAAATAAATTCAATTAGAGAGATAACACGAGGTTGCAGCTGGTGACGCACCTATCGCTTCCGCGAAGGGTGTCCACGCGGGCCAGCGTACGTCACCTGTAAGCCTGATCCACGACCATGAGCATGTAGTACGTGAAGTATATTTGTCTGCGACTTACTTTCTAAAACTGAAACGAAGGGTGTCATTTTGACCACGCATATTAATCATTCTTCAAAGAACGTACTTGAGATCACCCTTTACCTTCAGTCAATATTACCGAAGTCTGAAAGTCATGCCAACGGCTCACTTTAAATACAACAAGTCCACTCTCCTTCAACATCCCAAAGGTCAGTGGCGCGTCCGTCTCCATATCCCAATACGGTCTAGGGGTCGTCCAAAATTCGGCGCTCTTGCTCGCAGAGTCACCGCCAAGAGGAGTATCCACAGGAACAGACAAGCAAAATATTCCTTTGTCGAGGTATGATCTCCATCGAGAGACCATCTGAGAGAGATTTTCTAGCTGGACCCTCGATTCGGGGCCATCCGTAGCTTCAACGGGGAAGAAAGACGATTCGGCAAGCGCAGCAAATGTGTCCTTAAAATCAGGAGGCGTCACATCCGACACAAACCAAGGAATGAGCTTGGGACTGAAAGGATTTGGGTATTAGTTTCATGCAGCTGGTATAAGCCTTGTCCACGACGACGACTTACTGGAATACAGCTTTCGAGACGTAAGGCGTATACGTGACCAGAAAGTCAGCGAAAACTAGGTCTGTAAAGAGCTGCAAGGTCCTTAGCAGTTACATGGGCCGATATAGTTACGATATGATGGCTACCTCGAAGCCAGCTGCGAAAGACCAAAATAATAAATATCAATCAATACTTCCACGATTAAAATGCAGTAAGAAACTGACAATTATCCAAGATAAAGTCAACTTGGTCGTGCTTCAAAGTCTGTATGTGTTTCCAGACGGACTCCTCGTCGTCTTTAAGGATGAATTTTTGTCTCGCAGCCTGTGCTTCTTTCCCCACTGACTGCAAGTGCTGAATATCCGCTTGCGACAGGTGGGTAAGCAGCGACAGATCCTGGAACGATAGATTGAAACAGAGTCAGGGACGTGGAGAGAGAAGATGAGGGTCACTGACTGTTGCATTGCCCCTAAACGTCTCGTCAGAGCCAATATCCATGATTCCGCGATGCACCACGCCAATAAATGTAAACATACCAAAGACACATCTGGATCATCTCATTAAATAAAACCTTCAGCTTTTCGGGATCCGATTTGATGTCTTCTTCGTCGGTTCCAAGTTCGTGCATAGTAGTTGCAATCTCTACATGAAATCATTAGGATTATCGAGGCAGAGAAGGAATACATCGGCGACATCAACTTACGAAGAATAGATTTTCTAGATTGTTTGAAAGTCCTCATTTTCTGCTCATAGAAGGGATCCTCTTCCTTCCAACTGTCTGTTTGCATAAAGAAAGATCGAAGAAGGCGATACCTATATTTATATAAGAGTACTTGTCCATGGTGTTATCGATGAGTACATACAAATAACATCTGCAGAACAAGATAACGATTAACGCTGAAAGCAGGGATGGGATGACCACGTACTCAGCGAATAGCCATGGCGCAGTAAACCATGTGTTCCTTTTATCTTCTTCCAACGCCGCGAGTTCCGAATTGTAAAGGTCTGCGCTTGCTTCGCCATCGTCTGGAATACATCTACGTCAAGGTCAGCACAACGGAACAAGAAAACTCTCTGCGAAGAGCAAGACTCACTCCAATGGCCTATCCCTGGCCATCTCATACTTCAATTTGCTCACTTTCTCGATGATCCCGGTGCCTTCTGTGACTTTCTTCTGCAAAGCAGCTCTCTTCTCGCCATCGCCATCGGCGATCCCGTTCAGTTGTATTGACAGTGTATGGCACGCATTATGCAGATAATCAACGACGCCAGTGATGATGATCGGCCAGCGTTTGACGACGGTTTCGTATCTGGCAGAAAACGCATGAAGGCGTTGTTTAGAGAGAAGGTCGCGGATGAAATCAAGATGAAATAACTCACGAGAATCTGAAGCGAATGAAACGCAGAATAAGTGAGGATGGGAGATTGCACCGATTGTTGAATTGCTTACCCGGACTTGTCAGTTGGATCGTAGGGCGGGTAAGGCGACAAAAAGGTCATCGTCGTATCTAACTTAGCAACCCCAGCTTTTCAAAATCATCTCGGGCCGGGTGAAGAGTTGCCGAACGCCTCTAATGTTACTTACCCACTTCGCGAATTCTCCTTACTAATGCTCATGCATAAAAGAACCTCCCCATTCCATCGCCAGAGACTCCCACACTGGGCAACGTATATACACCTCCATTGACTGGAATATTCCCGCCTGAACATACCCAGTCAGACACCATACTTACTTTTTATCCGAACTGGCAGGTCCCGAAAAAAACCCTTATTGAAGTATAAGTAGCAGGAAATTTACATCATTCAAGTTATTTTTACTCGCAGTGGTTCTGAGGCATATTGCGTACAAGACGAAACTTCCACTTCTCCCCCTGAAGACCGTTGGAGCAGTCCAATCTGACCGGACGCTCGGAAGGAGGAGCTCGGATACGCGTCGAGCACGCCGTTGGGTATAGCGTCGCAGGCAAAGAGTGGAATCTGTCGGACAAGGAGACGCGCTGGCACACAAGACCGTGCACAGCCGCTGATGGAATCTAAGTATATGGAAAATACACGACGTACCATCGTAAAGAACACGCACATGCCCAAGCTGTGGAAGAGCTCCAATCCGAAGCTACCAAGAACTCGTCCGGCGAACTGATGAACCGGGAAATCTGCGGGAACGTATTAAATTCTTTTCCAGCTAATGCGGTACAAGAACACCTTTGATCTCTCCGTGGTGTAAAACGGCACTGCTTGACCAAGATATAACTTTTGGAAAGAGTGAGCTCGAGCTTGAGGAATGGGTCATGATTGAAATATCTCCCGCTTTACACTCGTATGTCGGCAGCGAATTATACGTATTATGTCCTGGATATAGGGAGGAGAAGATGGGTAGCTCGCATAGAAGGGGGGAATCTGCACATTCTTTGGTGTATTCCTCGAGCGCTTGGCTTGCAACGAGTTGAGTTCCAGTATTAAATATTATGGCCTTGGGCTGAGATTCCTTGAGTAAATGTGCAATGACGGTGGAAGAGAAGCGGGGAGATATGGGGAAGGCAATGACTCCTGCACGCATCAAGCCCTACATATCAAACTAAGTATCCCGTCCATTATGAAGTACATAGTTGTAATATAAAAACACACAGCTATGGCGGTGAGGTACGTCATCGTATCTGAAGAGAGACTGGATTGTGAAAATGATATGGTAAATGGCTATAGGACTTACCGGTCTTAAGAAGTATTACAACCACTGGTGCATGACAAGAACTGGCAGAGCGTCGGAAATTGATGGCATTAGAAATCCATTGACCGGTACGATGAACCGCTGGAACAAGTTCCTGGTAGGCATAAGATCTCAAACATGTTCCGTCTCCCGTGGGATAAATAAGAGCAGGGTGGGTCGGGTTTTCCTTGAAGTGAAAGTCGAGTGCGAACTCCAAAGGTAGGTCGTCAGGAGGGGGGGTGAAGACACAGGTATCTGAATCGCGAATGCTTGCAATCATATTCGAGATTATGCGCTGAGAAACGGATTCGCGAATACATGGGTCTCTATAATAGCGCCCTATTCCTTGTCGCCCCAATCCACATCAACATCACCGAATGATACCTCCCAGTATTATGGCCCATCCGATAGGAGTCCTCAGTCGGTGTACACTTGTTTCACACCCAGTTTCGACCTCTGTACCTACCGAACGTGACGGATTGTACTGGTTTGGCCAAAAGGTGGGTACTGGCCGAAATCAAACCTGATGATAGCAATTTTATCTCAGCCCCAACATCGGCGGCGCAGCCAAGTTTTGCTTGTGGTAAATATAATCCCAATCTGATGGAGTCAGATGGACGGTGTTTTGTACTTCTGATATGGGGAACCTATTTACATAAAGACGTCCAATTTCAAGTTCTGGATAATGTGATTCATATTACAACAATTTGTGGTTTCTGATGGAATTCATCATCTCTGGCGCAACCAAACTTTGTGTAGACCTAAAATCGCACGACCTTACTACTATACGAGGTCTACACTCGAGTTGAGCTATGCATTTCTTTCTGAATTTCGTGTTGATATATTAACTCAGATGTGTTTCATTCTAAAGGTATACCCTGATTCCAGTTCGGAAGTTATTTCTGAGAGTAAATACTTAAGCTAGTAAGTGTCCCATACGCGTGCAGAGCGTGCAGTTACCGTGGAGAGTAGACTCCAAGCGCGCGAGCAAAGCACGCTCATGCACGCCTGCCACGCTTTTTTTTCTCCGCACAGGTGTAAGTCTGAAGCTATTTCAGATGAAAATGGGCGCTGTCCTGAGGTAACGTAACTTCGAATTGATACCTCGCGAATTTGACAGCGATGCATGAAGGAAGCATGAAGAGGGCACACAATGTGAAACTTGAACTTTCCGATATCATCAGAAGGCCCAAAGTCTTGGAAGATTTATTTCTGGGGACATACAACGGTCTTCCGGACACTGTCCCACCCAGATTTTAAGTTTGGTGAAAGTGAGGATTCGATGTCCTCGCAGTCCGAATTCGAGGTGATGAAGTCCAAGGATCAGAAAAACGACGCTGAACATGTGAAGATGAGATGTGTAAATACCCGGGTGTGTGCAAGTTGCACATTAAGCTTACAGCTATATTCAAAACGATAGAGCTAGTAGCGTCCTAATTAGCTACGGGTCACCTGCAGTGAGATCAACCTCGGTTATCTCTGCCATCTTATTGGATGGAAACAAGATCACGGCAATTACCGACCTCGCGAGGTGGCTCGAGCCTCGACAAGTTACAACTCGACTCAACTCGAAATTTCGAGTTATCCACCTCCGACTCGCCTCGCCGCGCCTCGACGGCAACACTGATGAATTTTATACTCCGACTAATGCCAAGATGTGGCTAAATCACTTAGATATCCACTGCGATTTTCATCTCTTCTGCTTCAACAACTTCCATTGCTGCTATGCCTCTACATCATTTACAACAATATACATCCATCTCTGCCTGCATCGAACAAAAAAATGGAGCAAAGGGCATGATGTGATGGTCCACTTTGAGGTGGTGTTTGGGGTACATTTGAGCCAATAAAATCCTCGGTTTCACTGACTTGAATCACTTGAGTTTTGTCGTCCATTATACTGTGTACAAATCGGTGCGCGTCGACGACGAAGACGTGTTTAACCAGTTGTCTGATGAGCCAGATATCAGCGGCATTCAGGCGGCAACTCTTCGGAGATCAAAAAATTGGAACGCGTTGGAAGGCTCCTGTGACCAGGCGTTATATCTTGCGGAGTACTTCCAGAGTGACGAACTGGCTAGCCAGGCTAGGTCGAAAAGCTGTATCGTTTTGAATATAGCTGTAAATATCTTAAAATATCGACGTTTTGACCTGTATTTTTATCTGATGCATCGCGGATACTGTACCATTTTAATTTGTTCGGCCAGGAGTGTGACCTGTGACCATGTGGACGAAATTTCTAAGAAGCCTGTGACTGAGACACATGCCGAAAATTCGGCCAATATGTATGCGAAGCGCTTGCGCCCCGCGGAGCGCTCCGGAGGTACCAACTGATCTGTGTGACCTGGGACAACCGTCCGATTTCGACCACGTCCACAAGCCCTGTGACGCGTGACGGCCGAATTAATTAAGATGGTACAGTATGGTGACAATCTTAGCAGCCTCCACACCAGGGGAGTCTTCACTTTGTTGGACACAGCCAGTTACAAGCATCAATGTTTTGTGGGCTTGCTTACTTATTTGTCTTTGCTTACTTCTCTTCCGGGGCGACAGTACTTAAGTAAAGCTCCAGTGAACTGCTGAATAGTCAGCAACGACAATATGGGCAGCCCTCTTGATTCAACGTTTGGATTCTGGCTAGTATCTACTTGGCTTCAGACCCTGTGGGTTTATTTTTGCGAATAAAGCTGCTCTGTGCTCACCTGCTCTCCTCAGCCTCCAAGGATGTGGTATGCTACAGGTATGGTTGTATTTTCATTGGTACTCCAAGGATCATTGGGCCATCAAGGCGATGGTAAGTGATTTACTCATTATTTAAACAAATATAATCTAAACACTGAGGTTGTTTGAAACTGTCATAGGTGGTCACACTGGCGTACGTCTAAACCCAATGCTGGATGTTGGCATAGAACGCTTATTCTGATTTTCAGTGTGATCGAGACGTTCCAAATCGTTATTTGGTTTCAAATCACGTATTTCTATTTCATCGACGGCTTTGGAAATGTCCCTGGCCTCTTCCTGATTCATTGGCGAGTCATTCCCGTTGGTCATTCTTTTAACGCTAACCTCTCCATCACATCTTCCAGGCAAGACTCAGTATGCATTCTTGAGTCGCATCTCATGTCGAATCTACTAACGAAGCGACGTCGCATAGGCACAGCTATTTGCCACGGTATGGTCTTTCTCCCTTACGCATAGCTGAAACTAAAGGTCGAGACTGCAGTATCTTTCGGCATATATCGTGCAAATGTATGTTGCATTTCTTTTTCCAAGATTACATGTCTCATGAAGCGGCATCCCAGGTACTTTGCGTATTGTATCTACGTCTGTGAGATAACGTTCTATTGCTATAATCATAGCACTATTGAAGGCTAAACCCTTGTCACCCAGTGGATAGGAAGAATAAGATCATCCCTGGCATCATTGTAAGTCCCAATAACCGACTATTCCCCACGGCGTCGTACTCTGACACATACCTTGCAGGCAGTGTTGGCTTTGACGCAAATTGGTTTGTCACGAGGCTCATATCTAAAGCTTCAAATTCTCTGACCGAAGTGTAAATGGCTGGTACAGCATCTGGACTCGGTAAGTATTGATTTTCGATCTTGACGACTTGCCGTGGCCACTGAATGCTTTCCAGCCCAAACTATCATCACGCATGTGAAATTCTTCTCACTCTACAATTACGGCACTCATCGTACCGTGATCTTTACAGTCTCAGACTCACGTCGTTTACCCGGCTTGATAGCACCAAGGTCGTTACACTCTACCTCAGAGTCACCATGAGCTGATCGATCCCACACAGCCCATCATAACACAGGCGGCGTCTGCACTTCTTTGTGACATTATGATCACGGTGTCTCTTGTGCGGAGTCTACGCAAGCACAAGGGCAATGTCAAGTCGTAGGTCAATTGGCTGATTTGATTGGTGCTTTGCTTATTCTTCCTTCCATATAGTACCAACTCCTTGCTGAATAGTCTCGTGATTAACGCTGTTAACCGTGGAATATTGACAGCGATGTGTGCTGCATTGAATTTGATTCTTGTGAGTCACTGCCCGCCCACTTTGTCTCTCTACTCATATATCTCGAATCGCAGTTTGTCGCCCTCCCCGGGACATTTTACTTCTTTATCGGCCTTGAAATGAGCGGGAAATGTGCGTCTTATTCTTATCTATGCGATTTTTCAAACACTGAATCAACTCTCGCCAGTGTACATGAACAGTGCGATGGCAACGTACGGCCCTTCTCACCGATTCCTATCTCTTGTACTCGCTTATCCTTTAGCAGTCTCAATTCACGCCAACACGTCGTGAAGAAATCCCATTATGATGACGGCACGGGCTCGGGTGCCATCCAGATGGATGGGATGTCTAACAATACGGTGAGATCATCCACTGTTAACGAAGACAGCCATGTTCGCATTGTTGTTACCAAACAATCTACAACCGACGTGGTGAATACTTTCTATTTCCAACAAATCAATTTAAACAGCACTAATGACTTACTCCAGGATTACAAGAAATCAACCTTCATGGACGGAATGCTCTAGTGTACATAGTAGTTACTTGGTAGTGGACACAAAGTGGACATGTGTCCCAGTGAAGATATTTGAGTACAGCGTTGGCTATAAAACCAGCCTTGGGTTAAAAGATGCTGGTATCCTCTTGACTTTGAAGCAAAATGGAGGCGCTCATTATTTTGGTCAGAAAATGTCATTTTCTAGCGACGAAAGGAAGTCAGGTTTTAATTGAAACATACAGATGTCGGAGCCACTAAACTCGTAATTGAAAAGAAGATTAAAATCAAATCTGGTACTCAAATCAAGACTTACGACGAACATGGGGTCGAATTCGAAGATGGGACTAGGCTTGATATTGACGCGGTCGTTTATGTGCAATTGAACTTCATTCGCTCACTCTGCTGGGATGTTATAGCGGACCAATGTCCTCCTATGGCTGGTGTCAACGAAGCAGGAGAGATGAGCTGGTTCCGTGCATTTCCCATAGAGGATCTGTGGTGCATGCACGGTGCGCTTTGGGTGCGCTATTGATTAAATGTCTGTCTTTATGTCCCCACGTACATGTCGATAGGTAATCTATCCCTTAACAGATTTTATACCAAGCATGTCCAAAGCATGTCGCAATGTATTGATACTCTGTGTTGTCATTGATGCTGATGAACGTTCTGATTTTAGACATCAAAGCTGAGGAGGAGGGTCTGCTCAAACGCGATATGCAACTGATATCGGTCCTGCAGCGTTCGTGTTTAAATTATTCCATCAAGTGCTTGGATGGTAATCGAATCGACAATAAGACCTATGCTACTTATTACTTATGTAAAGGATGGCTCTATTGATGAACACCAGTAAGGAGGCGGCGTAATTCTAAGTATATACAGCTGTTGTGGGTCCTACGGAGCGCTCAGGCTATGACATAATCTAAATTTGGAGATTCTATCACACGTCTCATGGTGTGTGTTCTATCGAAGCACAGAACTAAATCATCAAACTTGGGAAACATTTTCCATCTACGCTTCTAGCTCTTGCCATTCATTTGTCATACTCCTCCGTCGTCGGTTATGAGATTGTTAATTTGGACTCACAACATCATCTTAAGTATACGACGGCCACCCGCGATCTTTGCTCCCATCATCAAATCTGCCATCTCTCCGTCCACAGCCAACACCTTATAAAGCCAATTTAAAGACTATGGATCCTTGTTTCTCTCTTTGTCTCTGCCATGACGGACTATACCCCGCTCGACGATATCCCACGAGTACGTGTCCTCGTCACTCTCGGCGGTTGAACTTTACTAATTACTCCTATTTCTCTTTCTCGCAGATTCACGATGCTCTTCGTAAGAAGTTCCGCACAGGGATAACTAAGCCTCTCAAATGGCGTCGCCACCAGCTGCTCCAGCTAGCCCGCTTTGCGAAAGAAAACGAGGATGCTCTGGTGGAGTGCATTCGTCAAGACCTCGGGCGGGCAAAGCAGGAAACGGTCATGTCGGAGGTGACGCCCATCGTCGAGAGGTCTCTTATCTGTGCGGAGAAGCTCGAGGAATGGACCAAGCCAGAGGAGGTGACGGTGCAAGCGTGGCAGCAGGGATGGAATCCTACTGTCCACAAGCACCCTAAAGGAGTGGTACTCATTATGGCGTGAGCGTCTTTTTGCGGCATCTTACTTTGTTTCGCTGATAGATGGGGTTTGTGCAGGCCATGGAACTATCCAATGATCCTCAGCTTGCAGCCCCTGTACGGCGCCATCGCCGCGGGATGTTGTGCTGTCATCAAACCTTCAGAAATCGCACCGCACTACGCCTCCTTCCTTGCCCGCACTCTGCCCAAGTACCTCGATTCTTCGGTATATTCTGTCGTTCTTGGTGGAATCCCAGAGAGCACCAAGGTCCTCGAACTTAAATGTAAGTTGCGTTCTCCCTTTTCTGTCGATGAATATCTCCTGATGCGTTTAATATTTATGTTCGCCACTTAATCCCTTGTATATTGTCTCCCTTGCTGGCCTTTGTCCTATATTCCACTATTCGGTTTTCACGTATGTTAGGGGACCACATCTTCTACACCGGAAACGGACGAGTTGCACGCATTATCTCCGCAGCTGCAGCAAAGCACCTCACCCCACTCACCCTCGAGCTCGGAGGCAAATCGCCCGTCATAGTCGACTCCACCGCAGACATCTCTGTAGCTGCGAAGCGCATTCTGTGGGGCAAGATCAACAACTGCGGCCAGCTCTGTGTCACGCCCGACTTCGTCCTGGCTGAGAAGAGTATTATGCCAGCCCTGGTCGAGGCGTTCGCGGCGCATTTGAAGACGTTCTATCCAGAGGGTGCGCATGAGTCCAAGTCGTATGGTCGGATTGTGTCGGACGAGCACTTTAAGAGGCTGAAGGGCCTTTTGAGCAATACGAAGGGCAGGATCGCTGCGGGCGGGAAATTGGTCCAAGGAGAACGTTTCATGGAGCCGACGGTGGTGGTTGACGTGAAGGAGGTGACTCGCTGTTGGAGGGGTGGTTTTTTCATTCCTTTTTCAGTTCATGTTATGTTCGCGTCTGATTTTGATATAGTGAAATTTTCGGACCTATTCTACCTATCGTGTCTGTGGAGAACGTCGACGAGGCGATCGACTACGTGAACGACCAGTGGTTTGCCATTCCTTCCCCCACCAGACATGGTCTCTAATTATCACTTTAACTTTCTCTCACCACGCAGTGACCATCCTCTCGTCCTGTATGCATTCACCACGGAAGAAAAGACCAAGAAAAAAAGTGAGATTAATCTGGTTCTCAATCCTTATTGGAGATACTGATGCCTTCTTTTGCAGTCCTGGATAATACGACAAGTGGTAACGTTCTCTTCAACGATACAATCAACATGTTGTCGAGTAAGCGATGTTTCTTTTCCGACCCCACATATGCACGCACTTCGATCAGACTGTGCTAATCGACCTTTCATGCAGTGAATGAAGTACCGTTTGGTGGCGTAGGCGAATCTGGATGTCCGTTTTTTCTTATTACATTTGCTTATACTTCGCGTTACTCATGTCAACGTTCTTTCGACCTTTATAGATGGACGTCAAGTCTTGTATTACAGCTTCGAGAATTTCACATATACCCGAAGCGTCGCAGACATGCCGTACCCGTGCGTCTTCTTATCCTATTGCATCTCTCGTCCAAAAGCTTACGAAGCTAGTAATGCAGTGAAGAAAAATTCTTTGGGCCTCGATACCCGCCATATACAAAGGAATCACTCGAGTTCATGTCTGAGATTCTTCGTCGACCTATACCTGAATCTGTTCTGCCTAGCGCGAGTTTGTGATGGTCAATGGAGTCTATGCGTTGTTGAAAGTAATTGGGGTATTATAGGAGGCAAAGGTTGTCAAATCTCACCAACCCCGTCACAGACATACAACGGACACAGAATATCTACAAGAAAACTTCCTATCTCAGAACAAAATTAGCCTTGCTGTCCTGACAATTTAAATCGTCCAACTTGGAGTTACACAGTCAGGGCCGCGACACGGGCGCCTACCGTATTAAAAAGTCAGTTAAGCTTGGCAAAATGCAAGGTCATATTCCTATGTTTGTAGAACTTGCAATGTCGCAACTGGCTTCATTTATTGTTATAAAGTGTGCACCATTACCTGATATTTTCCTAAAAACAATGAGAAGGGGATTGTACTTACGTCGAACTTTTCAGATCAGGTCAACCGACACATGAGGACTTCCGGCCGCCGCCTTGGTCGCAGTTTTCCAGTAAAGTCCTGGTGCCGCAAGATTCATTCCATTGTTTGCGAATGGTCATTGATAAGTATTAGGGTCTGGCCAGTTATCTCGTGTTCTCGTCCGACTCTCGGCGTGCTTGTAACTTCAAGCTATCAATTTGAATGGACTTATTAGATAGTGAAATGGGGATTGATGAGAGAAAACCGGCACCTTCTTAGCCAGGCCTTTTGGTATTCCGAGTGTAATATGTCTCCCGTTATTCAACAGCAAACACATTGGAAATTTTACATTTGGGTGGATTATTGAGTTGACCAAAACTTGTTGATCCAACATACTTATTTACTCTGAATTCAGATTCCTTGAGTACTCACCTAATTTCAATCAAGTTTGGCAGTAACGTAAAGATGCTAGATAAGAAACCGCCGGCATTGTGGGAGATGATGGCAAGTACCCCCGTTTTTGCAATTAAACGTGCCTTTCTTGAATTGATTCACCTCCATACACGACTTTGAGTCGCTGGCACCGTCGGCACGGAGATCGTTTGTGAAACACGATTTTTTTGAAACCATATACTTTATCAGCATAGTATTTGCCGCAACGCTAATGCTGCCATGGCCATTATCTCGACTCGGATGCTGATATACTTTTTCTACTTCTTCTTACTAAGGTCGTCATGAAACACTCAAGATTGGCGAGTCTTATCGGCATTCACCGCAGTAGGATATTGGTCGGCGTTTTATTTATCCAGAGTCCAGATTGCTGCGCCGCGATTCGCCGTTAAATCCCTCATGGTCAGGAACGACCTCTAGTTCTGTAATAAAATGCCTTTATTGGAAGTAGTGGCCGGATTAGGTATTTCTGATTCATTCCTCCAAGTGATGATGCCAGGCAGTCCCGTCGTAACGTCATGGTTTGCTGAATGCTGCAGTGACCTAACGGCTGCATGGATTCCATTAAATCCATTACACCTTAAATTTGACCCATACAGACCGTCTCTCGCAGCCCTGACCGGTTTAGTGCTGATCAACGCCCCTGTCCGCTGCCCATCCTAGCCGGATTTGGCAAATTATACGTTCGCTGACGGTCGTTCAAATTTCAAACTTCGTAACGCTTTTTAATTGTGGATTCTCTGAGGGTTCACACAGTAATTTTAAACCAATAAACAGATCTTGTCTGCGTATCCTCTGACATTTGATCACGAGGCACTATGCAGAAGCCCACTAATGCCCGACGCTCACATGATTCAAATTGATAAATATACCACATTCTCATTGTGTCCCCAAATCGAAATGAAGTACTCTCTCAAATGGTCACCGACAACAGCGCGTTCTTGGATTTTTAGATATAGGCAGACGCCAACTAAAATCCCTTCTTATCTTGCGCATTTTCGGAGGCTGCGAAACTAGATTTTACCCCTTGCCACCTTCTAGTTCCCCCCGTGAAAGTGCTTGTGATCTACAGACGCACTATTATTAGCCTTGCATCTCAAATTCGAAGTAAGTACCACCTTGTGAAGCTGTTATTCTTCGTTCCAGAATGAGCCCGATAATGACCTCATCTCTATCAGTTGACACAGGTTGATGCTCGCCTGACCGAAATCATGGAGAAGTGGATACCAGGATAAGCTAGGATAATGCCTGCTTGGTGCCTGCAGCAACCGGAGACGGCGTCATAAAACTCCGGGGTCACGTGCACAAAATGTCAGTTGAATTTGAAAGTCTCAGTGGTTTCTTGCGATTTTGTCTACTTGGTCCTTAGACCGACTTTATCATTGGCTGTTTCGGCCGTCGCAGCAAACTGGTGGTAGATAATCGATAAGAACTCATTTCTTCTGCAGATCCTCCACTTTCAGGGACACAAACGATACCCTTGTTGGTTCTTATTGGTCCCTCTATCATCCAGCGATAACGAGTTCGTCCATTCCACCCATATGTTTTCATTCTGGTTCCTTACTCATCTGTCAGATCACCTGCCTAGGGTTCTTATCCCCTTTCTATGTACGCTGCTCTTGTAGGCCGAGTTCTGTTCACGGGGTCACACCCGCAGAACTGTTTCGCCAGGACCCGTTATGGAATATTATTGGCCGCCTGAACCCTTATCGAACCGCAAGCCTCGGTCTCTTATCGTCATGCCCAAATCCTTTTTAAATAAATTCAGTCATGGTGGGAATAGAAGCGTTTCGAACCCGCCCTTCTCGCCTGCCCAACTCCACAGGCGCCGTGCACTTTTAGCATCTCACGTCCACCATGAGTTCCATTACTGAAGCAGGCATCTCCCGTGCGGATGCCACTAGGATCAAAGACGAGGCATTACTCGCAGATCTTGGATACAAGCAGGAATTCAAGAGAGCTTTCTCGCCCCTCGAGGTACGTCGGCAGGTCGCCACCTTCGAACATTTGACATGCGAAGCTCACCTTTCATCCGCAGGTTTTTGGTATCGCTTTCTCTATCATCGGACTTCTCCCTTCCATCGCATCAGTGCTTTTCAATGCCTTGCCCAATGGAGGAGGACCAGCAATGGTCTGGGGGGTAAGTTACATAATTTCAGTCTATTTTACTCCATGCTTACAATTTCTGCAGTGGCTAGTAGCCAGTGTATTTATCCTTATCGTTGGCCTTGCCATGGCCGAGCTAGCCTCTGCAGCTCCAACGTCCGGCGGAGTACGTTGATCGCCGCAGTATGTTCAGTTGATCCAATAAACTTATTGCTTGATAGCTTTACTTCTGGACCTACTCATTGGCGTCTCCACGGTGGAAAAATGTGTTATGCTGGTCCGTTGGATGTACGTTGCCGTTGTAATCGCTCTGAAACGCCGAACACGATTGCTTACTCCTTCTTTTCATGTAGACTCGAACACGATCGGATCCATTGCTGCTGTGGCTTCAATTGATTGGGGATGCGCCGTGCAAGTCATGGCCGCAGCAACCATTGGCTCGGGAGGTTCATTCGAGCCAACATCAGCACAACTGTTGTATGTTCTCTATTCTATGTTACTCCGTTGAAGTTCGTCTCACTCATCTTTTACAGTGGTGTATACGTGGCTATTATACTAACCCATGCAGTTATTTGCTGCCTTGGAACTTCCGTCTTGGCACGCCTGCAAACCGTTTACGTCGTGCTTAATGTTTTGTAAGATCACTTTCATTTTTTTTTGTCTGCGTCGTTCGCTTACTCTCGCTTAGGTTGTGTTTGGCTATCATCATTGCTCTGCCTGCTGCCACGCCGAGGGAATTCAAGAACACCGCTAAAGTTGCTCTCTGGGACTTTTACAACGGTATTTATCATCTTTATGCTTCTCTTGACACGGAATTCGAGCCTAATGGACTTTTGCGTGGTCTAGTCGACGGGTGGCCTAATGGTTATGCCTTCATATTGAGTTTCCTGGCCCCTCTTTGGACCATCGGCAAGTCGAACCTCTCTATTCAGCCGTTTATGCACTAACGTCATATCATGCTTAGGTTCCTTCGATTCCAGTGTTCATATCAGTGAAGAAGCGTCCAATGCTGCTGTAGCTGTGCCATGGGCTATCGTCAGCGCGATCGGCATTGCCGGTCTCCTCGGATGGGGTATGTAGTCGACAAAGATTGGCTCGCTGTGTAGACTGATGAACGCCTCCGTTTTGTAGCCATCAACATGTCTCTGGCTTTCTGCATGGGCAGTGACCTGCAGTCGCTTATCGATAGCAGTCAGCCTATGGCCCAAATTTTCTTCAATAGCTTCGGACAAAAGCCAACACTTGCTATTTGGGCAATTGTTGTTATTGTACAGTGAGTGAAACTTAGACTGAAGTGAATGCCTTACTGACTATATATACCCAGGTATATGATGGGTTCAAGCATGGTTCGTGTTCGCAGAATTCGCAGAGACCGCTGGATACTAACATGTCATTTTTTTTAGCTTCTAGCTGCTAGTCGTCAGACATTTGCGTTCAGCCGCGATAAGGCCTTGCCATTTTCTGGTTGGTTGTATAGGATGAACAGCTATACGGAAACACCAGTCAACACCGTGTGGTTTGACGCTATTCTCGCAATTGCCCTCGGTCTTCTAGTCTTTGCTGGAAATCAAGCTATCAATGCAGTGTTTGCACTGTCCGTTACAGGCCTCTACTATGCCTATTCTGTTCCGATCGCTGTTCGATTCATAGGAGATAATGACTTCAAACCGGGTCCCTTCAACCTCGGCATCTTTGTGAGTTTGTTGTCTTTTGTGAACCTGTTCGGTATTGAATCTGTATGCAGAGTTTACCCGTCGGAGTTATCGCTGTGCTTTTCATGGGCTTCATGAGCGTCGTCTTCTTATTCCCATCTACTCCTCAAACGAGCACCCCGGATATGAACTACACTGTCGCTGTCTTTGGTGGAGTGATGGCGTTGTCTATCATATACTATTACTTCCCCAAGTACGGGGGTGTGTATTGGTTCACGGGCCCCGTCGCGAATATTCAGAAGGAGAAGGCTGCCGCGGCCCTGGCAGGGTCTATCGCTGGATCGTTTGACGATAAAAAGCAGGACGTTGGAAACGTGGATACTGTAGAAGTACGATAATCACAACTTGTAGATAATGCGCTTTGAAACATATCGATTGCGAGATAAACCAAGATGAGGAACTTTCGGAAATGAAATGTCATGGAGGAATAAGCGTTACCGTGACTGGGTGACACTGATAGTGGATGTGACGCGCTGCTTCTTGTTCTCTCTCCTTGACCATCCTCATGGCTTCAATTTACTACCGTCAATACTTGGGCGAATCCGACCTTCCCCACATCATGGCTTTAGTCCAGAGTGAGCTCAGTGAACCCTATGTCATTTACACCTTTCGTTACTTCCTTCACCAATGGTAAGTCTATGCTCAGACGGTCGTGTGATCACCTTGAATTGCCAAATGCTGAGTCTGTTCCGTGTTTTCCAGGCCACATCTATCATTTCTGGTAGCTTTATGAGCTGCAAGCAGAGGTGCCAACTCTTACCTATTTTTCGCGTTTGTTTCGTGTCATGTCCGTGTAGGCCTACCCAAACGACTCCGCCTCCTCGGACCCCGTGGGGTGATTGTGTGCAAGCAGAGCATCCACAACGACCTCGCGAACAGGGGTTACATCGCTATGCTTAGCGTCGACAAGAAATGGCGGAAACGCGGCATAGGTCAGTCACCCCTTCCGCCCTCTTTTCCGTCCTCACAGGATCTCTTAGATTCATGGGAAAACCCACCTTTGGTGCGGACCTCTCTCGTTTCTCCCTTTCTGAATTATAGCTAGCGCCCTCGTTCAAAATTCGATGAAAGCATGAAGGAGGACGGTGTGACGAGGTCAGTCGCGTTTCAACACGTTGTGACACTCATCTAACGACTTGTTCCGTGCACCACGTCATCCTCACTAGATCGTACTGGAAACCGAGTATGACAACTTTGCCGCACTATCCCTCTACGAGTCGCTAGGGTTCATCCGCGAGAAGCGGCTCTATCGCTTTTACCTCAATGGAAAGGACGCGTTCCGGCTCGTACTCGCCATGCCGCAAGCCAGTGACGACTCGGGGGAGAACACGCCGCCTTCCCAATCGGAATTGTCCAACGGTACCTCAATCGACGTACGCCCCATCGCGCCATATGTGTGTCGCCCTACTCTGATGACGAGGACGAGGTTTCCTCGCGTTAATTACTCCATCCACCACTGTAAATAGACATTTCCAGCGTCATCTCCATCCATCATCCCCCGTTACCACGCCACACTTTAGTGATTAATACCTGGATTATAATATTCTTGGTTGTATCTCTTCTCTTCCTGTTGTATTCACATGATCTCCACTCTTGCCTCTTGGACTTTGCTCTCCGCTCACAGTCCACGTACCTTACTACTATCTGTACTGCTGTGTATGTACCCTAGCTGTTTACTATCATTTCCTGCCACCCCGCTCAGCTTTTCCGTCTTCTGCTCGCATTTATTTATGCGCAGACACCGGTCTACTGTTCCATCCAGTAAGAAGCCCAAGTTGTACTGCCGATGGGCCATCGCCGTGCGTGAAGAGATGCCCCGGGTTTCAGTGGGTTAGGGTTCATTTGGATGCAACCGTTCTTGCTGCACTCCGAGTCGTTCTTTCCGTTCTTCTGCTTTCCTTCCTCGCTGGCTTAGATGTCGAGCGAATTGAAGATATCCAACAAGTGCGATCATCCCCAAGCTAACCCCGACTGACTAACGTTTTGCAGTCCGAGAGCTGCCGCCCTTACCTTCCTGTTGTCTAGGGAGATCTCGAACCTCGACAACAGCATCTAGAGATCTTCATCAACATGCTGTGAGACGACTTTTCGACACCTTGGGCTTCTCGTGGGCGAGTTCAAGACGAACAACAAGGATATCGTCAAAATGTGCGTTGCAGCAGGGTATATGCGGGAGCAGTCAGTTGTAAACTATCGATCGTAGGTGTGCATTTCCTTCGTCCGTCTCGTGCCCTTGCGTTGAATCCCTCCTAGGTCACGTCTTTCATGGCTGAGATTTGCGCCGTCACAATCAAGATGCATAGATCTCCGACTGTGCGTCCCAGCCTCTCTTCTTACTCTGAATTCCACTAACGTTACCTAGCTAGCCGTCCCTACTCCGATACCATGCGCGCCAGAGAAGAAAGACTCGACTTCAGAACAGAATGTCGACGACCTCTCGCATTCGCCCGCCGGAGCCGAAGCGACCAAGCCCCTGCTCACCCCTCGCCAGATGCTCTTGCACCTGTCGACGCACGTCAACAAGTCCAACATATCGCGCAAGACTCGGATCGGGATGTTCGACTTGTACGCTGCGACGCAGCTCTGCACGGACTTCGTCGAGACCCACTTCTCTGTGATTGTCTCGCAGCTCCTCTCTGATATTGTCAACAGTCCGAGCACAGGGAACACTAGCTAAGTACGAGGTGCTGCCGGTGCGGGCGCTGGTGGGCATTTTGTTGCGGGATTTGGTCGGAATGCGGATATTGAATTAGCAGGGGCAGATCGCGGCTATCCAGGAGCTAGCGAACGCATATTTGAAGCAGTGACCAGCGATGATGCCCGGTCATGATCAAGTCGTGCCCTCTTCGAAGTGCTGGTTATTGTGCTCCGGGAAGCGGCGGGATTGTTGCAGCAGCGGGGGAATGCGCCCGTGGCCTGCATATCTGTCTCGGAGTGATTTGGATAGAACGCGCTGCAAGAACCGCTCGTAGCGCTCCTCGCGCATCCAAGCCACACCGTGCGCGTCACCGCCGCCTGGGCGCTGCACACTGCTTCTGCTACTCCACTCCCCTGCGCCTGCCCAAAACGGTCCTCACCGTAATGGACAAGCTCCAGCGCGACTGCGCCTCCATCCTTGTGCCCGCCAGCAGCGCCGCGCGTACGGCCTCGTGGCGCGAGTGACGATCATCCCCCAGCGCTAGTGGCAATATCCGAATCCTCTAAAACCTTTCGCCAATCACCGTCACGGCGAGTCATATGGCATGGCAAGTTCTGGCGAGAGTGGCGAGAGTCAAAAGGCGGAAATTTGACAGTCTGGGGTTACAGCGCTTTGCATATTTTTGTGAAAACCCAAACGTTTTCCAGTGGGGTCACGTGCTGATGGTACCTCAACCAAATATACTCGGCAGATTCGGCACATCACCAGCTCTCCCTCGGGCCTCACCAACCTAAGCCTTCGCTTTTGATAGTTTGAAAGTGAGAATAGCCGTTTAAGTGAAAGTATATCTTTCTTAATTTCAGGAGAAGCCCTCCTGCGTGCTGCATTGGCCATCAGGTGGTTCATCTCCAATCCAGAATCCATGGCACCTTCACAAAAGCAAAGGCCTCCAGAACCTCAAGCAAATGCGGCCATCGTCAAAAAAGTGGCGGCACATCATCACCAGTGACCAATGAAAACCCCGATGTGTTTTCTTCCTGCTCTGCCCTCTTTGATATCGACGTGGCCCTGCCCTCTTCCGAAGAGCATATAAAACAAACTGACTGCCTGAGACTGGGCAAAGCTTTCCGTGGGTGAAATAAGTCATGTAAAACTTTAATTTATTATAAACTAGAACTATGCCTCTTTTTTTGTGGTGGGTGCAAACCGTACGCTGTATGTTCTACATAACGGGCAGAACGCTGGAGCTAAAGCGCAAGTGACACCTTGGTGGCCGCAGTTGCCGAACATGTTTGGCTAAGGCACCATCAGCACGTGACGGAATTGAAAACGTTCGGGTTTTCACAAAAATATGCAAAGCGCTGTAGCTATTGGCATTGTACTGTGAATTTAAGGTTCAAATCAAGGAAAATGATTTAAGGGAGGGGTGGGCATAATCGCGGGGAGTCCACCTTGACGAAGACCATGCCGAGTGATGGCATCAAACTGGGATCAAAAAAGGGCTTTGCCAGAGCAGCCGAAGCGGAGAATATCATGTATAACATTGGTTTGGAGCGCGAGATGGCCAGAAAAGTCTTTGGTTTAATTGGTAATAAATTGACTGATAAACTGCATCTATACCAGGATCTCTCGCCACCCCTCGCCACCCCATTTTAGAAATTCTTGATCGCCAGCCTGAGGTGGCGAGGCCTGGTGTGGCAAGATGGCGAGGTTGAGCCAACTTGAACATCACCTAAACATCACGAGCAGCAGCAACATGTCCAGTTTGTGTCCAGTTTGTGTCCACAACCAAGTAACTACTGTGTATACTAGAGCATTCCATCCATAAAGGTTGAGTTCTTGTAATCCTGGAGTAAGTCATTAGTGCTGTTTAAATTGATTTGTTGGAAATAGAAAGTATTCACCACGTCGGTTGTAGATTGCTTGGTAACAACAATGCGAACATGACTGTTATCACTAACAGTGGCTGATCTCACTGTATTGTTACTAGATATTCCATCCATCCGGATGGCACTGTGGAAGAGCAAGTCTTTTCCTGGTGGATTGGATCGAGGTCGTCGAAGACAAAAGAGGGGGCGGCGCTGATGGGCGCCTAAGTACGGGGTATTTAAGATGTTGTGTAGATAGAGAATGTCGCGACTCGCTGTGCTCAATGCTCACGCTCGATGCTCGTGCTCCTAGCAGTTGTTTTCCGAATCAAAGTGGGGGTCGATTGACTAAGGACTCCTGAGATTTACAAACGCGGGTATATAGTTAATTTCCTGGCGCACACGTTCTCTTGCGTCGCCAGGGCCAAGAAATCGGAGGGGTAATTCAAATATGTACACTAGAGAGTCCATTTGCAAAAGATAAAGGCCCCTTCACCTCGTGAAACGATATTTTCGGCCGCACGCAGGATAGGAGGCTAGGTGGAGGTTTGGTGCGGGCGCGAGTGAACTGCGCGCGTCCTTGCTCAAGGGACGGGCAATATTCCACGGCTGACCAGACCGTGTCCGCTGCTCATCGCACATTCGGGCGGGGCGTCCTCCTGCGTACGGCGTATCGTCTCGTTGCACTTGGTGTCGGCTATCGAAAAGAGTGGGAGGTGCGGAAGTGATCGAGAATCGAGATAAAATAAAGAAAACGGAATAAATCGGAACGAAATTTGAAAATAAAAACTCCTACCGGCCCTATGGTTCTTCCTGGCTCGGTATTCCATCCTTCCGTCAGCGTAGATCGTGCTTGAGGTTGTGCTTTCGTCGTGGTATGCTATGGTATGCCTTGAGCGCAAAACGGAGATTGCCGGAGCGCGTTCCCACGGCAGTTGCGTGTGAAATAGGGATCCTGAGGAGGAACGAACAGGAGTGAGAGTACGGGGTTTTTTGGAGATGGGAAAGGAAGTGATAAAGAGTGTGCGCGAAGTCATTCGAAGTGGGCAAAAAGGGTATGTTGTGTGAGACGTCTAAATCGACTGTCGCGCGGTTTACGCACGGCTTGATCGGCATCACGTGGGAATTCGGAGTTACCCGCTCTTTCCACGAGCGCGCTATCCATCTCCTCCACAGTGCCCCCTCCGTAGATGTTGTCCCCAACATCCAAAAGGATGAGATGGAAGAGAAAAGAAGGAGTGTGATGGGTAGTAAGAGAGAGAACAAAAAAAACAAATAAGAGAGTCAATATAAGCTAGAGAAACGGTGTGATGAAAGGAGTGTGGTGGCAAAAATAAACAGGAAAAGAAAAAGGACGTTACGGTTGAATAAACCCCAAAGCGTAGCGGGCGGGGTTCGCGTTGGCCGGTGCAAAGGCCTTCTCGGTGACTAACGCCTCATGCGTGACCATGCTCGCGAGTTTCTTGGACCAACTTTCGAAGGACTCATAAGCGGGGTCGTCACAGATGGAACCGCCCCAGTGTGGTCGGTATGTAAGGGCAAGGTTGGCAGGCTTGGAGGCCATGCCGGGGAAATATAAGATGCGGAGCGGAAAGCGTGCGCCCAGTGATGCATAATCTGGAATCGGCAGCAGGTCGTCGCCGTGCGGGTCCTTGTTGTAGTGGTAGTAGTCGATGTCGGGATGGCGTGCTGCGTGAAGGCCGCTTGAAGAACGAAGCGTCTGGATGTGGTGCTTCTCAAAGTGCTGAACGTCGTAGTACAGGCGTATGTTGGTGACGGTCTTCATAACGTGATTTTCAGATCTAAAAAAGAAAAGTTTGAGGCGGTGAGCAGTAACATGCCCTCGCATAACCGTGCCGTTGAGCTCACGCAACACGTAGGTGTTATTATCGCGCTTCTCATGAATGATGTATGGCCCCGACCATCGCCAAAAGTCCTTTTTGCCAAACTGGTTGTCCAACCACGTCTCGTGGCGAAGCACCCACATCCCCACGTCAAACCCATGAAATGAGAAATTTTTACCATAGCGCTTATTGAAGTTATCGATGGCTTGCTGACGTGAGAAGCGTGCGCGCTCATAAGAGATTTCTGCGTCTTCATCCCGGCGAGCGATTTGTCGGGCGCGGAGTGCAATCAAGTCCGCGGTGGTGCGGACGGTATCCCAATCCAGTGTTTGCCAAGTTCCGTCCTCGATGTCGAATGCAAATACCGGGAATATACCATAGACCATGTAATAAGGAGGATAGCCTGTGACTCGATTAGTGGTAACGCGAATCGAGAACAAAATCGCATCAACATAGAGCGGCCATTTGGACTTATCCTTATGGCACGCTTTCATGAGCCCATGGACGAGGGTCTGATGTGCGCGTTCCGACACGCCATTGCCCTCTGGGTGATAAGCCGTAGACACAATAACGACGATGCCATATTGGCGGAACACCTCCTCCGCAACTCCTTTGAACTCAGATCCGCCATCGACAGTGATGTAAGGAATACACGAGAAACGACACACCAACTTGTAAATGAACTTTGCGATGGTGTCGGCGTTAGCCTTGCGTATGGCTTCAGCTTCGTCCCATTTCGATGCAGAACACGTCGCTTGTACGAGGTATTGCTTTCCGCCGATGCCGAGAGGCATGTGGATGCAGTCCATGTGCCAATGACGGAGGATCGATGACATCCAGGACGGGTTATATGGAATAATAGGTTTAGCATTTGACTCGAATTGACAGGGTACGCACGATCTCACGAAGTACGCGCAGTCGTTATACATGTTCGGCCAGTATACGCGCTCCGCGAGTTTGACGTAGGTCGGGTCGCGTCCTCGGTGGCCACACTCATCATGTACCTTTACGAGTAATTCTTGGCGTCGTTGGTTATCTTCGATAACGAGGCGGGGCAGGGATGAGCTTTTCTTGTTGGGCTTGAGCCATAAACGTTCCTCGAAGAAAATAAAACGGTTAGCACGCTTAAGAAACCTTTCCTTCTCTTTCGTGTCCGTCAGACACAGAGCGGGAAGCGATCCATCAACAAAAAAAGCTCGGAGGTCCTTCCACATCTCAGGTTCGTCCACGTCTGTGGTTCCAAACTTATGACCGATACATGCAATGGCCTCGCGATGCTCCGGCACAGCGAGTATTTGATAGTTGGCTCGGCTGTCAGTCCTCTCCTCGACCGCACAATATCCAACCGCGGAACAATCAATTATAGCCGGAGGGTACTCACCTTCTCGCAGCCGCGATGCGTACGTATAGTGATATGAGGTGACGGAAATGTTGATGACCTCATCACCCAAACTGCATTCAACTTGTTGCTCGATTGGCGTTTTGCGGTCGAAGAATTCACGGCCCAAATATGTCATGGTGTCAGTCACCCGGAGGAGGGTGTAATCGGCGAGGTTGTTGCGCGTCCAGTTGGAAGGATCGAACCGAGTTGGACGAATCGGAAACTGAGGATGCCTAGCGCCTGAGTGTGGTTCCGAGTCGATCATGATCCCAGTGGTGAATAGATTATATAAGTTAAGCGCCGGTGGTCGATAGGTGTTGCCATGAATGTTATGTCGCGCCTATGGTTGCAAGAGTCGGGTATATGGAGCTGAAGACATAGAGAGAGCGCTGCGAGCGAGTTGTATGGTTCGAAGAACGGATTTGACTTGCCTCGATGAGAGCTTATATGTTTCCTCGTGCCAGAACCCCTGTGGCAACTCTTTATCCGATGCTAAGAAATTCCCGATAAATCGATCAAGATATTCCTCTGATTCCTCTTCATCTTCGGAGTCCTGGTCCGATTTCGGCCTACGAGATAAGCCATCCGGAGCTTGGTGTTTTTCGGCTTTCACATGGTGCATTTCGAAATCAAAGAGCTGTAAATACGCAATCCACCTAGTCATAGGAGCGTTTGGTAAATCAGGTGTCACAATCATCTCGCGAAGGAACTTAGCGTCATGTTCAAGGCAAAATCTGATGCCCCAAATGCGATGCCTGAGGTGTTTGAAGGCTCGAAATACTCCATAAAGCTCTGCTTTTGGTTGCGAGTATCGCGTTTCGCGCTCATTGTAGGTGCACGACCCATAAACGGCAGGTCGGCGTTGATTGTCGAGATGTTGATATACTACCCACCCTGCTCCGTACAAGGCCGCTGCATCGACGGCGACAGTCACAAGTCCTTCGTCAGACGTCCGCGGCAGTTGAGTGATGAGTTTAGCTTTGTCGTAGTCAATTTTGATGAGCACCGGCGCTGTCGTGGCAAGATGTTTGAGACAATCCATTGCATCCAGCGCTTCCTGCGTGAATGCGAAATCGGCATCAGAAACTCGCAATAGAGATGTTAAGGGCTTAGCAATCAAAGCGAAGTTCTTGATCCATTTTCTTCCGCATCCCATGACTCCTAGGAAGCCTCGGATCTGAGACACGTTCTCGCAGGGAGGCCATCGTGTTATCTTCGAGATGAGCCCTTTCTCAAGGTGCCATCCATTGATTGACACGACAGAGCCAACGATGCGGAGGTGCGGCGTTGCGAGCGTGGTCTTGAGTCCTGATGCCGTGATTCCAGCTGCCATGAATCGCGCGAGAATCCGGTCCAAGGTCGTAGCATACTCAAACACAAATTGTCGAATGTTGGGATTGTCGTCAATAGGAACATTGTCGTATGTCGAGTGCGGTCCCATGATTCCTCCATCATCCATAAATGCCTTCGCATTGACATCGTTATCTTCTTGCAATGCATGGTTGATGCATCGCTGAAATTCTGCTCCGGCATTTGTCGCACCCATTGGAAGAGTTGCCTGTTGTTTGGGCCCGCAAAGCGAATGAAATGCAGTGAGAGGACGCGAGGACTCAGCTAATATGCGCGCATCATATCCGGCGAACAGATCGACGCATCCGTAGATTGCTCGCCCAATAAAAGCCTCGGCAAAATCATCCACCGACGGCGGTAGTGCCGCGTCTCTGATCGTGACAGAATTCAGCTCCTGAAGGTCAAGGACCAGACGTACTTTGTTCGTTTTCTTTGCCACGGCAAAGAGGGCTGATCTATAGCTTGACGACGTCGCTTCAAAGCGTCCCGCAGCCTCCTGCTCCAAGATTTCTTGGCGTATAACCTCCTCTAGTGCTTTAGGCGCTCGGATTGGAGGACGCTGCCACGGTGTATGTTCAATAGTGGGTATTTCATAATCTGGGTAAAATTCCCGACGGAAGGTTCCTTTCTCAGCAAACGTGAACGCGAACGCTTTCTCGCGCCTCGCGACCACAAATGCGAGGAGGTCTACCTCCTCCGGAGAAAGAAATCCTTCAGGTATTGTATTTAAGAGAAGGGAGAGACGCTCAGCTGTCATCCTTTCCGTGGGTTCAATCGAAGCAAATGGGGGAGGTTTGGATGGAAGTTGTGGTATTGGCGGTAGCGGGATAGGTTTGAACTCGAGCGCCGCGGGGTTAGGCATGTATGTAGGTACCGGCCGGACTTTGCGGTCCACAGGTTTGTATTTGCGTTTCGCGGTGAGAGATACAGTGCGCGAATGGGTATATGTTGAGCTAGATAATGCTCGGAGAGTCCAAGGCGTAGTTAGCGGCCTTAAACTATTAGATGCGAGACTCACTTGTCTCAATAAATAATCAAACGAATCTGGAGGGTGAAAAGAAGAGAGAAAATTGTCAAACTCACGAAACTCAGGATCTCCGAGAAGACCCATGAGTGATCGGCCTATAGTTGCGCAAGACACGTTGAAAAGAGTCGGCGGCCGCGTGTTCGTGTCCTGCGCTAATGAAAATATCGGGCGTAAGCATCGTCATCCTCGACCTCCTCGATATACGCTCGTTGGTGGTGTGAGTGCTGCTGATGAGCTGTTTCCGATTCTTCGTTTACCGGTCGTGAAGTCCCTGGCAACGGTCCTGTTGCGTCGACATTCCTGGGGTCGTTGGGCCGTGTCAGCTGTACCGAGATTGTAGGATTGTTGCTTCGATCACCGTCCTTCCATAACATAATCTTCATGTGGCCGATTCTTGAGTAATCGATCCGTGCGGCGAACCACTGAATCCAAGGTTGTCCTAGAATGCAATCTTGTGAGTCCATATCCTCGCGTGTAACAAAGAAATGATGGTCAAATCTATGGCCACCGATGGATATCGGTACATCTCTGCATACCCCTCTCAGACCCACAGGGCCTCCGTTGACACCCTTTAGGGACCAACGCGTGCCTTCGTAGTCAAGTGGTAAGTTGGTCTGCGCAAGAAGGCGCTCCGGGAAGATATTGAGCTCGGAGCCGCAATCGACCATAAGACGGATGGACATCCCTGCTAGATCAGCAGTGAATATGCCTGTGGTCATCGCGTACTTCTTTGTAGGCCTGAAGCTGACCGCATTCGAGTACCTGAGCATAAATGAATCAAGCATAGAAGGATCATTCAACTCATCAAACTGGAGTGAACTCGCCGAATTTACTCGCGCTCCTGTGCTGGTCTTCGCGAACTCTTCTTCTGCTTGCGCCGTGTAGAGGTCATACTCGCCGTACTTTGTCAAATATTCCCGTCGAGTCTTCGTAGCATCAGCCATTCGCTTTTGGAGCCCTGGAGATATACCTAAGATATCGCGCAATGTCAGGGTTACCTGAGTCTGTAGAATGAGGTCCTGGATGTCTTGCATGGAGATCTTCTCCTGGACGTCCGACGTGTAATGGTACTGAGGCGCTTTGCTCTTGGGCTCATCCTTCATTTCGACGTCCTTGTTGTTTCGAGGAAGCGAATCCTTCCACCCTTCACGCGTATTGATAGGCGGCGGCGGCGCGGACCCATTAGTGCCAGGGACACGCGCTTCATTGGGAATATGTTGAGATGTCGTAGGCGCTGGTCCTGATGGCTGGCGAGGCACAGGCGTTGGAACACTTGCGGGTGTATTGGGCCGCTCGGGTTGTTTCCTCGCAGGCGGTCGTCGCGTTGGGTCATGCCTAGGAGCAGTGTCTTTGCCAGTACGCGTAACAGGGTAAGAGTCACTAAAATCGAACTCATCTTGGTTTGATGCAATGGCGTACACGTCGCCACACAACGCCGGATAGTCGCCCATCATGAGCGTCGCTGGGGATGCGCTCGCCGTCAATGTGTGAGGGGGTGATTCACGTCGCGGGAAGTCACTTCGATGCTCGCGGAGGTATTGAGCGACACCGCCCGGCGTGAATGGTATCAGTGGAAGGTCCGCTCCATCCATGAGTGTGTATCGACTCCGGGCGGCGTCAAACTTGATGAGTGATTCCGCTATGAGTTTGGCGGTCTCTGGGCAGAAACGGGGGTGCAACCGGTGCGTTCCAATCTGTCCGCAAATGAAACAAGTTTTGTCAGCGGGGTTTGTACTGTTAGAAGGGCGAGAGAAGGATCCTGCGCTCATCGCAGTCTGAAACATTTGCTGCATCTGTGCTTGGCTGATTGAGAGCTGTTGCAGCTGCTGGGTGAGAAGATCGATGTCGGTCTTGATATTGCTGCTCTTGGGTTTTGCAGACTCGAGGACGCTGGCGAGAGGCAATAATGAAGGCTTTGTCACTGGGGCCGCGCTGGGCGCGTCGTCGTCAGAGTCGTCGGCGTCTGATTCCACATTGTAAGACTCGATGCTGTTCGGGTTGAACTGGCGGCATATGATTTCGATCACCGTCTTGATTTGAGGTGGCGAGGTGGTAGCCAAGTTGGCAGGAGGAAGGCGAGAGGTTACAAATGCTCGGGTTCTTCGTGGAAGACCCGCAAAGAATTTGAGCTTCATCTCGTTCTCGTCAATCAGCTTCTTTGACTTAAGTTGCGCGGCAATCGTGAGATAGCTCCTATGATAGATATCAACGTCAGCTCGGCTACCAAATTCTTTACCCTTCGCGTGTTCCTTGACAAAAAGCCTGAGGGTTTCGAGCGTCGCCTTTGCTGGTTCATCGTTAGACCCGTACAAGTCCACTAGGAGCTGCTTCGCCTTGTCCCAGTCGGCTCCTTCGACCTCGTCGCAAAAACGTATGACCTGTTTAACTTCATCAGTGCAGTATTGGACAATGTACGTTGGGAGCTCGGAGTTGAGTAGCCCCGCGGCATTCCCATGTCGCTCTAAAATAGCTAAGAAGTCATTGACATATTTCCCATCGAACAAAGGTGCGCTCAATGTCCGAGGGATAGGCATCGGCTTGAGTTGTGTGAACAACTGCGGCGGGGTTGCCATGTTGTAGGCTTCGACAGGGAAGAAGGGGAGTTGAAAGAGAAATGCAGACAGAATGAAAGTTGGGAAGAATTGAAATTCGGGGACTCAGCGGTGGTTGTTTTCGACGGAAAACCTTTGATCCAGTCTCGATAGCTACTGTGGAAGAGCAAGTCTTTTCCTGGTGGATTGGATCGAGGTCGTCGAAGACAAAAGAGGGGGCGGCGCTGATGGGCGCCTAAGTACGGGGTATTTAAGATGTTGTGTAGATAGAGAATGTCGCGACTCGCTGTGCTCAATGCTCACGCTCGATGCTCGTGCTCCTAGCAGTTGTTTTCCGAATCAAAGTGGGGGTCGATTGACTAAGGACTCCTGAGATTTACAAACGCGGGTATATAGTTAATTTCCTGGCGCACACGTTCTCTTGCGTCGCCAGGGCCAAGAAATCGGAGGGGTAATTCAAATATGTACACTAGAGAGTCCATTTGCAAAAGATAAAGGCCCCTTCACCTCGTGAAACGATATTTTCGGCCGCACGCAGGATAGGAGGCTAGGTGGAGGTTTGGTGCGGGCGCGAGTGAACTGCGCGCGTCCTTGCTCAAGGGACGGGCAATATTCCACGGCTGACCAGACCGTGTCCGCTGCTCATCGCACATTCGGGCGGGGCGTCCTCCTGCGTACGGCGTATCGTCTCGTTGCACTTGGTGTCGGCTATCGAAAAGAGTGGGAGGTGCGGAAGTGATCGAGAATCGAGATAAAATAAAGAAAACGGAATAAATCGGAACGAAATTTGAAAATAAAAACTCCTACCGGCCCTATGGTTCTTCCTGGCTCGGTATTCCATCCTTCCGTCAGCGTAGATCGTGCTTGAGGTTGTGCTTTCGTCGTGGTATGCTATGGTATGCCTTGAGCGCAAAACGGAGATTGCCGGAGCGCGTTCCCACGGCAGTTGCGTGTGAAATAGGGATCCTGAGGAGGAACGAACAGGAGTGAGAGTACGGGGTTTTTTGGAGATGGGAAAGGAAGTGATAAAGAGTGTGCGCGAAGTCATTCGAAGTGGGCAAAAAGGGTATGTTGTGTGAGACGTCTAAATCGACTGTCGCGCGGTTTACGCACGGCTTGATCGGCATCACGTGGGAATTCGGAGTTACCCGCTCTTTCCACGAGCGCGCTATCCATCTCCTCCACAGCACCCGAGTCCGTGTCATCACTGTAAGGGGATTTCTTCACAATGTGTTGGCGTGAATTGAGACTTTTGAAGGCTAAATGAGTACAGAAGATCGGAATCGGTGAGAAGGGCCATACGTTGCCAATGCACTGTTCATATATACTGGCAAACAGTTGATTCAGTGTTTGAAAAATCACATAGATAAAAGTAAGATGCACATTTCCCGCTCATTTCGACGCCGATAAAGAAGTAGAATGTCCCAGGGAGGGCAATAAACTGTGATTCGAGATATATGATTAGAGAGACATAGTAGATAAGCAGTGACTTACAAGAATCAAATTCAATGCAGCACACGTCGCAGTCAACATTCCACGGTTAACAGCATTAATCATGAGACTATTCAGCAGGGAGTTGGTACTATATGGAAGGAAGAATGAGCAAAGCACCAATCAAATCAGCCAATTGACCTACGACTTGACATTGCTCTTGTTCTTGCGCAGACTCCGCACAAGAGACACCGTGATCATAATGTCACAAAGAAGTGCAGCCGCCGCCTGTGTCTCCTGTGTCGTGAGGGGCTGTGCGGGATTGATCAGCTCATGGTGACTCTGAGGTACAATGCAACGACCTTGGTGCTACCAAGCTGGCCAAACGATGTAAGTCTGACACTATAATGCTCACGATACGATGAGTGCCGTAATTGTAGAGTGAGAAGAATTTCACACACGTTATGATAGTTCCGGCTGGAAAGCAACAACACATTCAGTGGGGCAAGGAGAAAAAGCAGTGTGCGGTGAGTGAGGTGAGTGCGAGTGCGTGCACTCACTTACACTCACTCTCACGCACCTCAATCTCTTCCGCACTCACCTCACTCACTCACACGCACTCACTTTCTATCACTTATAGGACTGCGCACTTGTATAGGGTGCGAGCTGAGTGGCTGAGTACTGAGATGATGTGGCATGTCAGGTAATAATAATCGGCCCTCAATGAATGAATTATGCACGCTTGCACGAAGTAGCAATATCTAGATTGTATTTTACCTAAGTTTAGCCACTTTTTGGGAAAATTAACACAGGCATTTGCTAGTAGCGCAAGAGTGGCTTTGGGCAGGGTACTGTGTGGAGGAGATGAATAACGCGCTCGTGGAAACAGCACACAAAGCCCAAATTCCCACGTGATGCCGGTGATGCCGTTCGCACATCCACCCGACGGTCGTTTAGATTACCACAAGTCGTACAAACATTTACCTACTGCAAAACACCAGGGAACCCTCTTTGATATATCCTTTCCCTTCTCCAATGATACCCGTACTCTCACTGTTTCTCTTTATTCCACAGGAACATTAATTCCTACACACCTGACGTGGGAACCTCGGCATTGTGCACATCGACAAACTCAATGCTACGCTAAAGGCGTGCCATTGCTCACTACACCGCAGAACGACATCATATGCCTTCATTTATATCCGTTATTCCTCAGTCAATTAACCCATTTTATTCGGACTTACATCTTTGATAGTATGAGAACATCAAGCCAAGCAGATTGCCTCTATCAGGCAGTCAAAATAATTTAGAGTACTTACAAATAGTTTTTATGTTTAATGTAGTACCTATAGAATTTATTCTACCTAATTTTTAAGAGGGAGGGTGCATGTTGCCGTTTTTGCGCGAGCTTTTTGTGTGCCAGGTGCCGTGGGAACATGCGTGACCAGGTGCATTCCTGTGGAAATGACCGACTTCGTACAGAAATTACACTCTTCTACATCCACCAATAGCGTTAGGAATTAGATAGATTATGTCTTAATGTATTGTATATCCCAGGGAAATTACAAAAAATGAAATTGGTGCGAAGTTATGACATGAATTAGCATGACACGAAAGTCGTGCGCACTGTGATCCATAGGCGCTCAACGGGCGCTTGCACACGCACTCACAACAGTATGCGACACTTATATCTGCACTCACTCTGCACTCACCTGAGCCACTCACCCTCACGCACCCTCACTGACCTTCACTGACTCACACGCACTTGCCCATACTTGCACGCATTCACACACTCACTTGCACGCACTCACACTCACTCACACTCACTTGCACGCACTCGCACTAACATGCACTCACTTGAACGCACTTGCACGCACTTGCACTTTGGCCACACTCACTTGCACTCACATAACACGCACTTGTTCGGACATCAGTGGACTTTACACTCATGCATATTTGATCGACACTTACTTGCACGCACTTCCCTCGTCCGCGGAGACTCCACTCACTTGCATATTTGGCCCCACTTGCAGTATCCTACATTTATGTGATATTTTCTGGGATATACTAGTGCGTTCGAGGTGTAAGAATCTCCCAGAACCTTCGTGATTCAATGCACACTTTTGATTCCATTTGGAAAGTGATCGTAATCGAGGGTGAGTGTGTATCCATGTCCATATTTCAATTTTCTGTGCGCACCTTCTGAGTCTGCAACTATTTCACCTCTACATTGATAGCGTCAACACCTCTTAACCTCAAGAAACTTTGTTGACATCGAGTTGGAGGTGAGTGTGGCGGCCAAAATCTTGATACATTGAGTCTCTAACCAAGTTTACCGAACTTTCAGTATGGACCAAATTATATCCGGAATGCATCTCCGCCCGCACGTAAGAGGAAGACACCTCCAAAACCTCGCCCAATTGTAAGGCAAAGGGAGTAGAGCGGCAGCTACAGCATTCGCAATTAGGGCGCACGTGACGCTGCTGGTAGCTGCACCATACAAATTTTTGATTAAGTATATCCATGTATAATGATTGCTGTTCGAGAATCTATACAGAGTCTACATGAATACTCTTCTGTCGTCTCAGTGTCCTATTGTCATGTACAAGTCATTTCATTGTCAAGACAATCGTCGTTAGCAGGCTGCGCCCACGCCCAACCAGGGCACTGAGTATCAGGACTCAGAAACACCTTTACTCACCACTCACTTACAGCATCACTCACGCGCACTCATGGTGCCACTCACCACTCACTCACTTGCACGTACCACTCACTCACCTCCACTCACCACTCACTCACTTGCACGCACCACTCACTCACTTTCACTCACTCACACTCACTTACACTCACGCACTCACGCCGCACTGCCAAAAACCCGTGCCCCATTCAGTGACCAGTGACCACGGCGAGTCATCAAGATCGAAAATCAATACTTACCAAGTCCAGCTCCTATACCAACCATTTACACTTCGGTCAGGGAATTTAAAGCTTTAGATATGAGCACAAACCAATTTGCGTCAAAGCCAACACTGCCTGCAAGGTATGTGTCAGTACGATCCAGTGGGGAATAGTCGGTTATTGGGACTTACAATGATGCTGGGGATGATCTTATTCTTCCTATCCACTGGGCGACAAGGGTTTAGCCTTCAATAGTGCTATGACAATGGAATGATATCTCACAGACGTAGATACAAACGCAAAGTACCTGCCAGGATGCCGCTCCATGAGACATATACTCTTGGAAAAAGAAATGCGACATACATTTGCACGACAAATGCCGAAAGGTACTGCAGTCTCAACCTTTAGTTTCAATTATGTGTAAGGAAGAACTTAGACCATACCGTGGCAAATAGCTGTGCCTATGCGACGTCGCTTCGTTAGTAGATTTGACATGAGATGCGCCACAAGAATGCGTACTGAGTCTTGCCTGGAAGATGTGATGGAGAGGTTAGAGTTAAAAGAATGACCACCAACAGGAATGGCTCGCCAATGAATCAGGAAGAGGCCAGTGACATTTCCAAAGCCATCGATGAGATACGAATACGTCATTTGAAAGAAAACAACGATTTGGAACGTCTCGATCACACTGAAAATCAGAATAAGCGTTCTATGCCAACATCAAGCATTAGGTTTAGACGTACAGTAGTGCGATCACCTATGACAGTTTCAAACAACCTCAGTTTTCAGATTATATTTGTTTAAATAACGAGTAAATCACTTACCATCGCCTTGATGTTCCAATGATCCTTGGAGTACCAATGAAAATACAACCATACCTGTAGCATACCACATCCTTGGAGGCTAAGGAGAGCCGGTGAGCACAGAGCAGCTTTATTCGCAAAAATAAACCCACAGGGTCTGAAGCCAAATAGCTACTAGCCAGAATCCGAACGTTGGATCAAGAGGGCTGCTCATATTGTCGTTGCTGACTATTCAGAAGTTCACCGGAGCTTTACTTAAGTACCGTCGCCCCGGAAGAGAAGTAAATAAGTAAGCAAGCCCACCGACTCTCAAAAATCATTGATGGTTAACGCTGGCTGTGCGAAGTGAGGAGGCTGCCAACTTGGCTGTCACCATATCCTATGCATCAGATAAAAATACAGGTCAAAATGTCGATATTTTAAGATATGTATTTAACCTTAACGTGCAACTTCCGCACCCGGATATTTACATATATTTACACATCTCATGCGTGTTTCTAGAAAAGCTTAAGAGACGGAATCTTCACACATTCAACGTCGTTTTTCTGATCCTTGGACTTCATCACCACGAATTCGGCCTGCGAGGACATCGAATCCTCACTTTCACCAAAATTAAACTCTGGGTGGGACAGTGTCCGGAAGACGGTTTATGTCCCCAGAAATAAATCTTCCAGGACTTTGGGCCTTCTGATGATATCGGAAAGTTCAAGTTTTACTATTGTGTGCCCTCTTCATGCTGTCTTCATACATCGCTGTCAAATCCGCGAGATATCAATTCGAAGTTACCCTACATTAGGGCTGTGTCCATTGTCATCTGAAATAACTTCAGACTTAGACCTGTGCGGAGGAAAAAAAGGTGGCAGGCGTGCATGAGCGTGGTTTGCTCGCACGCTTGGAGTCCACTCTCCACGCTAACTGTGCGCTCTGCACGCGTACGCCAGTGGGACACTTACTACTGGCTCAAGTATTTACTCTCAGAAATCACTTCCGAACCGGAGCAAAACCGGAGTCCGGGACACTTGCGGTAGATTTTTAGAATGAAACACATCTGAGCTATATATCAACACGGAATTTAGAAAGAAATCCAGAGCTCAACTGGAGTGTAGATCTCGTATAAGGTTGTGCGATTTTAGGTCTACACAAATGTTGGTTGCGCGGCGCGCCAGAGATGATGAATCCCATCAGAAACCACAAATTGTTGTAATACTATGACTGACCGGATGCACATTTATTCCCGCGCGCGCTAAACTGATCCGCGCGCCCGCGCATGACCTCAAACTCAGAAAAGGATTAACTCCTGCTGTATATTAGCACATCTAGTCCACCATAGTCTGTCTAGGTACATTTTATAACTGCAAGGCGGACATATTTCTGTCAAGTTAATGAGTTATGGGTTCCTCGACGTCTGAGGGTTGGCGGGCCGGGCTGTCGAGAGCATCTATTCCGAGTGTTACTTGTCTTGAAATCGAGGCTGAAATTCATAAATATAAGTCAGATCACAATTGACACTGAAACTTAAGATTGATTAGAGTTGACACCTTTGAGAGCATTATATGGATCTAGTGAGTAGTTTACTCCTTCTCCAATGACGGAAGAGCCATTCTGTGCATCATAGCAAGGTTGAAGCACTCTCATTTCTTCAGATATTACCCAATCAAGTATTAATATTCCCTCACCTTAAAGTTCGACTCGAGTTGGGTATTTCCGTGGCTAGGTTCCTGTGGAAGTTGAATTCATGTTAAACTTTGTGTTGTGGCATGTTCATTCAGGCTCTCAGCCGAGCATTTACTTGGAAAGAAAGTGAGATCTCCAATGCATGTTGACATAGCAGCATTGTGTTAGAGTATATCCATGAATTTCGGCCTCGATTTCAAGACGAGCACTCGGAATGGATGCTCTCGGCAGCCCGGCCTGCCTACCCTCAGACGTCGAGGAACCCATAACTCATTAACTTGACAGAAAGATATCTGCTTTGCAGTTATAAAATGTACCTAGGCAGACTATGGTGGACTAGATGTGCTAATATACAGCAGGAGTTAATGTTTTTCTGAGTTTGAGGTCATGCGCGGGCGCGCGGATCAGTTTGGCGCGCGCGGGAATAAATGTGCATCCGGTCAGTCATAGTAATACGAATCAAATTATCGAGTTGGACCTCTATAAATTATGTAAATAGATTTCCCACAAGTATCGGAAGTATACGTACGAAACATCGACCATCTGACTCCATCAGATTGGGATTAAATTTACCACAAGCGGCGCTGCGCCACCGCCGCCACGTTGGGGCTGGGATAAAATTGCTATCATCACATTCGATTTCGGGCGGCTCGCAGCTTTTGGCCAAACCAATACATTTGGTGATGTTGATGTGGATTGGGACAACAAGGAGTGCCTATCATAAAGATCCGTGTATTCGCGAATGCGTTTCTCAGCGTATAATCTCGAATATGAGTGCAAGCATTCGCGATTCATATACCTGTGTCTTTATCCCCCCTTCCGACGACTTACCTTTGGAGTTTGCACTCGACTTTCACTTCAAGGGAAACCCGATCCACCCTGCTCTTATTTGTCCCCGGAAGACGGAACATGTTTCAGCGGTTCATCGTAGTACTGGTCAATGGATTTCTAATGCCAGATATTTCCGACACTGCGCGCACCAGTAGTTGTAATACTTTTCAAGACCGGTAAGTCCTATAGCCATTTACCATAGTATTTTTATAATCTGGTCTCTCTTCAGATATGATGACATACCTCACTGTTTTTATAATACAACCACTTCATAATGGACGGGACATTACTTTGATATGTAGGGCTTGATGTGTGCAGGAGTCACTGCCTTCCCCATATGATCTCCCCGCTTCTCTTCCACCGTCGTCCAAGTTGCACATTTGCTCAAGGCATCTCAGCCCAAGGCCGTAATATTTGATCCTGGGACTCAACTCCTTTCAATCCAAGCGCTCGAGGAATGTATGTGAGCCTTCCAGCAACCTTGGAAACTGTATTAACCAGTTATCAAATCTACGACATGTTCATAACAAAACTTGGGAACTTGGGCCTCCTGGACAAAATACTGTTGTACCTGGATTTGCTTCTGTTGTACTACCTTTTGTTTTGTGATTTTCCTTGGACTCATAGCTCAGTTGTTCCCGTTAGTAGTCTGCACAATCCATCACTAGTCAGAACACTAACGTGTGCCGTTCCATGACTAGGCCCAATACATGTGTGTCGTAAGTCTAGAAGTTATCACTCAGAAACGCTCATTCAAGACTATTATAGTATACTAAGTATCTCACAGCTTTCGTCGCTCAGATGTTAGTACGCTCTATGCCCATCAGGTCCAGATTTACTAAACCTCATTGTCTTTTCCTAGACTTTTCTTAAATCGTATCTGGATTGGTAGTAGGCTCTTCAGGCAGCTATTTTCCCCACCTTTTTTTAACGAATTGGATTTGTCGCCTCGCAGTCAGCAGAAATATGGGAAGGAGCCTCTGTTTCTTTGTTGTGCCGCACCTGCTCCAGCTATTGCCAATTGGTGTTGTGGCGGAATGCCTTACTACTGGAGCCTACGACCAAGGACACTGGTGCGGCGCAGGCGCGTGCGGTGTCGGAATGGCTTTTTCTGCTTCTGCGGGCGTGTAGGACCCTGCGCGCAGACGTGCACGCGCATCCGCATGCCTGAATGTGTGCGCCTCGGAGTCTCAGTCTCCAAAGAATCCGACTGTGATTATTGGACACGAGCCTGAGTTGCCTAAACCCGAGTCTAAGTAGGACGCAGTCACGGCGTCCAATTGTAATGAATTATACCTCCTTCACCTGCAGTCGCAATATGTGTACAGTCTTCGAAGTCCCTCCAGCCAACTAGCCAAGTAAAAGTTCTCCTCAACCAATCAAACCCGATCACAGGAGTCTTACCCCATGCCTCTCGGAGTAGCTCCAAGAAAGAGGACCAGTACAACGATTTTCGCATTCAGAGAAAAGCAGAAAGAAGGTACACGACAGCAGGCGCGTAGATAGATATTACAGAAGATAGAAAGAAAGAGGAAAGGTTTAAGGAAGAGCGCAATTCAAGCTTCCGAAACCGGAACTATAAGTTCCAACTCGGAGTCAGACACTTAAGACGCCGAGGCTTTCGCCTGCAATTCCTCGTACTGCGCCGGGGTATATGTTTTCTACGACGCAAAGCAATGGCATGTCAATGTCCGTCCACAAATAAATAAACGAGAACAGGCGGCTCTGTACCTGCGAGAAGGCGTGCATTTGCGCAATCTGGTCCTTCAGGAGCTCGTTAACTGCGAATTCAAAGCGAAACAATGTCAATATTTGGTCTCAGGCTCGATTACATATACAAGGAGGAGGAGCAACGTACCCATGCGGTGCCGGGCGAGCGTCGTCTTTCCTTGGAAGGCCTGCCATCCATCACCGTCGTACCAGGATTTCAAAGACAATTGAATACAAAGCATGGAAATTGAGCGCATGTAAAAATCAGACACAGGACAGTATCGTGCAAGCGGGTTTTAAAGACGGTTACCTCGCTGACGAGAACGATGGCGTAACTCTCGCCGCACCCGCTGGACTGGTCCTCGATCTCGAGGTGGGTGACGGGGATGGCGCGCTTGATGGCCTTCTCGAGGGCGATGGTGTTGATGGGCATTGCGGGTTCCTGCGTAGCTAATGTGTCTGAGACGAGCAGAGGTGTTTGGGATAAGAGGGGTGTGCTTACGGGCTGAATATACTTGAGTACACTATTAGTACGACTTGGGACGGCGGACAGACTTGGACGCGCGTTAAAGTTAAGTAGGAGGGAAGAGCTATCTGATCTGATAAGATGCTCCGCCCATTCCATTCCTCACGCGAGGTTTACCACGGGTCCGGTAACTTGATTGTACCCGATTCATACTTATTCACAATCGCGTTTATTCTTATCTTATCTAAGTATCTAAGGTATCTAAAGACAACTCTGCCTTAGCAGCACCTTCCTCTCGTCCACGTCCACGATGTCAGAGTTAGACCTCGCTATGCGCTTCCCACAGCTGCACAAAGCCGCCTTCACCCAGCCCGCGATCGACAACCACGCGCACCCCCTGCTGCGCGAGGCGTTCCGCGACAGCGTGCCCTTCGAGGGGCTCATCTCCGAAGCCTCCGGCGAGGCGCTGACGCAGGACGCCGTACACACGATGGCAGCGTTCCGTGCGACGAAGCAGCTCGCAGCGCTGTTCGGCCTCGATACAAAGGCCAGGGAAAACGGGGACGTCTCGTGGGCCGAGGTCAAAGCGCACCGCGCGGGGATGGCGTATACGGATCTGTGCGGGTTGTGTTTCCGCGACGCGGGGATTCACTGTATCTTCATCGATGATGGGCTTGGGGGCGTCAAGGAGATGGCGGAGGAGTACAAGTGGCATGACCGGCTTACGCCTGCGCGTACGAAGAGGATCGTGCGTGTGGAGATCGAGGCTGAGGTGCGTGATCCGTCCCTACCCTGGGATGAATTCGTGATGGCGGCGCGGAGGTTAATTGACGATCTGCAGGCGATCCTGAAAGAGATCTTCGAATCGTACTCGGACGCCTTCGCAAGCAGTCCTAAATCGACTACGAGATCGATGCTCGAGTCGTTCGAGGGCAGCTGGAGAAGAGTTTGACTAAGAGCGCAGAGCATCCGGACGTCGTTGGGTTCAAGTCGATCGTGTGCTACCGCACGGGGATGAATGTGTCTGTGTCAGGCAGCACGGAGAAAGGAGGAGGCGTTATTGGATGTGTACTATATGCTGAAGGAGAAGGGCAGTATCCGCCTCGCGCACAAGGCGCTCAATGACGAGGTCGTGAGGATCGCGCTGGGCGTGGCGGGAGATGCAAGATACCAGGTAAGACTCTGCTTTTGTTGCGGAAGAGATATGATGGGTGTTATCGTGCAGTGCAATTCCATACCGGTCTCGGGGACAGCGACATCACGCTCGCACTCTCCTCTCCGGCACACCTGCAGCCGATTATCAAGAAATTCAAGGACACGACATTCGTGCTGCTGCATTCGTCCTATCCATATACACGCGATGCGGGGTATCTGACTGCCGTGTACCGCAACGTGTATCTGGACTTTGGTGAGGTAAGCCAGCCGCGATGATGTGCAGTCACAAGAACTTGGGTTCTATTGATGATTGCGTGTACTGTAGGTGTTTCCGTTTGTGTCCGGGGACGGACAGCGGACGATCATACGTCAGGTGCTGGAATTGAGTCCGACGAACAAGATCTGTGGTCCAGTAAGCAATGGATTTACCGGTATGGCAGAATGCTATATTTGTTTTTTGTGCAGGTGACGGACATTGGTGGCCAGAGTCGTATTACCTGGGAGTGTATCAAGCGCGAGAGGCGCTGTTCGAGGTGGGCGCTAGCTACTAGAAAGTACTAGAAGTATACTGAGATCGAACAGGTTTGGCAGAACAAGTTGGGCGTGGAGAGCTGACAGAGACGATGGCGTCAAATAGTCGAGAATGCACTATACAACAACTCGGCGAGGGTGTACAAGGTGTAGAATAGAATGACATGGAAATGCCAGCAGCAGTTTGACAGAGGGAGTGATCACATGATATGGCCACGTCTGAGTGACACGTCATTTGCTGGATAAATAGGCGGGCTCTTTTTTTTCTTTCTGCAAAACTACGACCACTACCATCATGACCCGTCTAGCTCGTCGTCCGACGCGCGCCCAGTCAAGGCACCTCTTCTCTTCTCTCTCCATCGCTTTCTTCGCTCTCATCGCCCTCATCTGTCTCGCTCCTTCACCCGTCAGCGCAGAGGAGGCCCATCCAGAGTATGGAACTGTCATCGGTATCGGTACGCCTCTTTCAAAACCTTCTCAAACCCCGACAGCATGCTCATGAACCATGTCCGTAGATTTGGGAACAACGTGAGCATAAATTGCCTTTGTCTTATCATGAATTCCGCATTCTGACATTTATGTGCTGGCACCCAGTTATTCATGTGTCGGGTATGTTTCTCTTCCAGCATGCCAGCAAACACCCATTAAACCCACTCTCTTCCAGTGTCCAACGCGGAGGCGTTGTTGAAATCATCGCAAACGACCAGGGTCACCGGATAACGCCTTCATGGGTCAGCTTCACTGATGACGAGAGACTGTAAGCGACCTTTCCCCCCTTTGTGTTCCTCTCCTTATATCCCTTCTAGTGTCGGCGACAGCGCCAAAAATGCTTTCCACTCCAACCCCGAAAACACTGTATTCGACGCCAAGCGCCTCATCGGTCGCAAGATGGACGATCAGGACATCGCCCGCGATATCAAGCACTGGCCCTTCAAAGTCTCGGAGAAGAATGGAAAGCCCGCTATCACAGTTAAGCACAAGGGCGAGGACCGTCACTTTGTACGTTGATCCCACTTCTAGCAATTCGTGATCAACTGTTTACATATTCACCTTGTAGACCCCCGAGGAAATTAGCGCCATGGTTCTTGTAAAGATGAAGGAGACCGCCGAGGCTTATCTTGGCCACAAGGTCACCCATGCCGTCGTTACCGTCCCAGCTTGTAAGTTGCCGCTTCCAGTTATTTATTCCAATGCCTTTCTCACGCGATCTCTTTTTAGACTTCAACGACGCTCAGCGCCAGGCCACCAAGGATGCCGGAACCATCGCTGGTCTCCAAGTGCTCCGTATCATCAACGAGCCTACCGCCGCCGCCATCGCCTACGGTCTCAACAAGAAGGGCGGTGAATCCCAGATCATCGTCTACGATCTCGGAGGAGGAACTTTCGATGTCTCGCTCCTGTCCATCGACGAGGGTGTCTTTGAGGTCTTAGCCACCGCCGGTGACACCCATCTCGGAGGCGAAGATTTCGACAACCGCATCATCGAGTACCTCATCAAGGTGTACAAGAAGAAGACCGGCACCGATGTCAGCAAGAACCTCCGCGCACTCGGTAAACTCAAGCGCGAGGTCGAGAAGGCCAAGAGGACACTGTCCAGCCAACAGAGCACTCGCATCGAAATCGAGAGCTTCGAGGATGGCAATGACTTCTCTGAGACCCTTACCCGCGCCAAGTTTGAGGAGCTTAACATGGATCTTTTCAGGAAGACCATGAAGCCTGTTGAGCAGGTCTTGAAGGACGCTAACGTCAAGAAGGAGGACATCAATGAGGTGTGTAGCTTAAACTTCACCTTTTTATGTTGTCAACCCGAGCTGACTTGGACGCCCAGGTCGTTCTTGTTGGAGGATCCACCCGTATCCCCAAGGTTCAACAGCTCCTCAAGGAGTACTTCGGTGGCAAGGAGCCTTCCAAGGGAATTAACCCTGATGAGGCTGTTGCCTATGGTGCCGCCGTCCAGGGTGGTATTCTCTCCGGCGCTGAAGGAACCGCTGATGTCGTCCTCGTCGATGTCTGCCCCCTCACCCTCGGTATCGAGACCACTGGTGGAGTTTTCACCAAGTTGATCCCTCGCAACACCGTCATCCCGACCAGGAATCCCAAATGTATGCGCTTTCCTTGATGCTTTTCTGATTATTTGCTTATTCTACCCCTTTACAGCTTCTCGACCGCCGCCGACAACCAACCTACCGTCCTGATCCAAGTCTTCGAGGGCGAGCGTTCGCTGACCAAGGACAATAACCTCCTCGGCAAGTTCGAGCTCTCCGGCATCCCCCCCGCTCCGCGCGGTGTCCCCCAGATCGAAGTCACATTCGAGATCGACGCGAACGGCATCATGAAGGTCGCCGCCGCGGACAAGGGCACGGGCAATCGGAGTCGATCACCATCACGAACGAGAAGGGCCGCCTGAGCCAGGAGGAGATTGACCGCATGGTCGCGACGCGGAGAAGTTTGCGTCGGAGGACGAGGCGCAGCGCAAGCGCATCGAGGCGCTCAACTCGCTCTCGTCGTTCATCTACGGGCTCAAGAACCAGCTTGGAGACCAGGAGGGACTTGGGGGCAAGCTCTCGGATGAGGATAAGAAGACGATCTTGGCTGCTGTTAAGGATACCACTGATTGGATTGAGGAGAATGGCTCGAGTGCGAGCACTGAGGACCTTGAGGAGAAGTTGGCTGGTGCGTTTTTTTTTTCTTTTGTTCTCTTTATCGAGTCGCCGAATACTGAACTGTCCTTTTTTGCAGAGGTCCAAGGCGTCGTCAACCCCATCACCTCGAAACTGTACTCTGGAGGAGGCTCGTCGGGTGGACCTTCTGCCGACGATGACGATGAGATCACCAGGGACCACGATGAGCTGTAATTTTTTATTGACGCTGAGTACGTAGCAGCTGGATGGGCGATGGGCGGATGGCGCTCTGGGCAGGTGAAAAATGTTGCATTCGATAAGCGAGCAAGTTTACTTGGCTAGATTAGCTGGAGGCACTTAATTATATATAACGTGAATACACAAGCATTTCATACCCAGTGGTCATTAGATCGATTTCCGCTATTCCTTCACAACGACGGATTTGAAGATGATCTTGGAATAATAACAAGGGTCCAGTGCATGTCAGCCGCCGTGCGCCTATATTTCTGCCAGTCGGTTCTTCAAGCAAGCTGCACCAAGCAAGCAATACTTAGTGCAGCCTGGAGACTCTGGGAGACCAGTGATCAATAATCCGATATTGTTCCGGCTGTGACGTCAAAACATGTAACAAGTCTTAAAGCTGTTCCGTGAGTTTGAGTCCGCTGTCCACCCATACTATCCCGCCCACGATCTCCTCAATGGCTGATATACTTTCCCTTGCTCCAGAAACTATACAAGAGATATATTCCAAGGTATGCATGTCATCCGTGGCTTTTTTCCATTGGGAGGATATGGCCGACTTGGCAAGCACTAATCTGATTTACATAACATAGCTCGACCAAAAATAACAGGACTCTGCGCCTTGTCTGCCGTAAAATGAGCTTTGCTGTCGAGCCTCTCGTGTTGTCGAATCTGTCAATCAACTTAAGCCCAGACATTTCAAGTTTCCACCCTACAATAGATAAATTGAAGGCCTACGCGGAGCACAGGACCAGAGCTACCGATTATGTTCGGACCATGTCCATTTATCATTTCTCGCCTCCAAGCGAAGATAGAGGATACAGGTTACGGACATCCTCGGATAACGCTTATTGGTGTCTGAGAAGCCGTCACCGAGGTAATAAAGACTTACAAGTCGCGCTTTCTGCCGCACTGTCAGAACTGAAAAATCTGCGGGCTCTTTCGTGAGTAATAGTATGGACTTTCGGACCAACTTCCATATGATGAAATTGACTTGCAGATGGTGTGTTTATTATGATATTGGAATATTTGAAACCGTTTCCGAGTTTCTATCGACTCGACGCATCCCCGACCTTTCTATCTCTTTCATCTCTGATGGAAAATATCCTAAATCATCCTTCCCTAATATGGTGCCGGCTGGTCTCCACAGTCTACACATCGGAGGTCATCTAGAGTTCGGCGATGATTTCGAAGAAATAGTGGCTAATTGCAAGGAACTAGCGCCCATCGTCGAAAGTAGCCCTGGCCTAGCCAATCTATCCATCATGATTGGCAGCCTATTCCACAACCAGGAGACCACTATGATCCCTACACTTCGCGATTTCTTGCCTAGCGCGATGGGTCGACCGCCCATGAGATTGAAATCTCTCTCCCTCGAGAATGTGCGCGTACCCTTGGACAAAACCACCTTGTACCACCTACGTTCCTTGGAATCTCTATCGATTCACTTCAATTTCAAGTACCCCCCACCTGTCCGGGACTCACCGTTTCCTATGGTATGGAATACGCTGCGGACGGCGGCATTCACTTGAAAAAGGTCAACGTCCATATCCTCGACGTTGAAGACGAGTTACTGGATTATCTTTCCTCCTATGAAGGAATCCAAGAACTTAGATTCGATAGTAGTAGTGGCTTGAGCAAATCCAGTACCGCGGAGACCGATGACGTTGCCACCCGATTTTTCTGCGAGGTCCTCCCCAATATTGCTGGAACGCTCGAGGTATTGCACCTTGGCGGTACATTTCGGGACCGATGGTGCTTTGATGAATCTTACAGAGAGGCAATCCTCAAATGCATGCAGTTGAAAGAGTTGACGGTGTCTGTCGATGTCGACTCGCCGCAGAGCCCAGGCGTCGAGGTTCGTGTTCCATCCTTCCCATCAACAATTGATGAGCGTGTAATAATTTTTTTAGGCTTGTCTAAATGAAACAGCGGCGCATCTTCCTGATCTTCTTCGCCTCAAGCAGCTGCAAGCATCAGTTATGCCTTATATTGTGTAACGGTCCTACAGTGCAATATATGTCTCTTGTGCTATCGACTCACGTCCTAATGGTCGGGATTTCTCAAGTGTTCAATCCACTGCATATGGGCGATGCATACAAATTCATTCACGCTCATGTCCTAGGTGCTAACCTTAAGTAGGACAATTTTCCATGCGCCGCCGATAAGAGACGGCAGCCTGATTCGAGTCAATATAATGCAAGGCATGCGATTCAACATAGCGAAGGGCCCTCACTCCAAATATTGGCCAGAGTGCATGGAACACAGTGCGAGGTGAACCAGCCTTGAAGAATCAGCCGTCGAGGGGTGATTTTCAAACTAGTATGTACCTCTGAGCCGCTCTTATAGGCCTGCAAGACTTCTTTCAAGTTTTTCTCTGAGTCCCCCATCTTGATGTGCGTGGGAATTCTTGAAAAGTTTCAAGAAAAAAGTTGCCGAGGCCATAACGAGTCGACGTCCACCACCCCGTCCCCTTGTTCGACGCTGCAGGAGCTTGTGTAGGTAGTTAGAGCGCGAGGACGTCTGCATCCTCGCCATCGTCTGTGTCTGCATCATCCACCTCCTCTATGCCAGCATCATGCCCATCGACAAGGGCAGCAGACGACGACGACGACGTACGCCTTGCACCCCATCCCCATTTCGAGCTCGTTGCCAAACGCGCCTTCTGGGCCGAGGATGTATAATTATGCATTGCCTCCAGCGGCGGTGCCTACTACTTCTCCTCCCGCTTCTCCCAATGTGGGGGTTGCGAATGAGGATGGGCTTCCGCATACTGTTATTGGAAATGGCAATGGTGCGAGTGCGGGTAGTGCTGCTGGGAAAGGTGGAGGTTGACCCCTCCCGAGCTGGTCTTTACACTCGACGTCCTATTCTGGACCGTTATCGCTCTCGTCACCTCGGAGCCAGTCGGCGTCTGCTACTCGGTCCAGGTCGAGGAGCAGGAATGGGAGCAGGAGCGACGAGAGCTTGGATATTGACATTGGCGTCGAAGGCATGGACGAGGAGGTTGATATTCTGCCGGCATCTGGTTCTGATAATGGCGGTGCTGGCACGGCGGCGCATAAGCCGTGTATCCTGAATGCCCTGCGATGTCGATGAGCCATAGTCCTGGATATGGACCTTGATATAGAGATGGATTGAGAGGGTTAAGCTAGGCCGGATCTTGCAAGCTTGTGGATTTGTTCGACCTGTGAGGGGAGCAGAGCTCACTCCCCCGCATTTTACCACTCCTCGACGACGGCTTGCTCGATACTATCGGAGCAAAGGCTCTGATCTCCCATCCCTTCGACCCACCCATCCACCACTCTGATGCCCCCGTCCGCTCATCCCAGCCTTAGGTACTCCCAGGCGGCCCGCAGTGCGCGAGTGCATGCATTGCACCGGCAGTTCTGAAGCCTCGCCCATCTCTGTAGGGGGTTCGAAGCGCCTCGTCCCGGGTTTTTCCAATTCACCACTTCGCCAACGTCTCTCCAAGCCGCACTCGTGGCTGTCGTCCGCGTCCTGTCGCGATGCTCCGCCCAGCCTCTCTCCCACGAAGCGCCATCAGTCACCCCCGCCCTCGATCATGGCCCAATGCGACGATGACGACGGCGATGAAAATGAAGGGGGCACGGTTCAGTCAACCTTGTCCAAAAGGCAACACGGATGGGTATGCAGGCGCTCTCCGTTGACTTTTGAATCGCCTCGGAACCGCATCGACGACTATGATGCTCCCCTAATTCTGATCCAGATGTTAAATGAGAGTAATGCTGCCCATAGATGGGTCGGTTCTCTGTCATGACTTCCAACCGCTTCAAACTAGTTCTGCCAGTGTTCTGTCCCTCCCGCCTGCCCCTCTGCGACGCCACTTTTTGCTGTATACGAGACGTTCGAGACCTTTAACACATGGAAGGCTTTGCAGCATGCAAAATCAGTGTAATTCCTGCTCTTAAGTCGTTTAATACAATATCGGTGACACGGATGATACAATGCATACTGAGCAAGGCTAGGGAAGAAAAGAAAAAAATGGCATAAATGTACCAGACCCTACTAGGACATCGTACTCCTGGAGAATTGACGAGCGACCTCTGCCTGCAGCCTAACGAATAATTTTGTCTGCATCAGAAGCGATCTGTCGAACAGATGCTGCGGCTTCAGGAATAATTTGGCGGGCATCAGAAACGGAATTTGATGCAATTTCTTCGGCTTTAGGGATTGCCTTGTCAGCCTCTTTCATAGCGATTCCTTCAGCCTCTTTCTCAGCAATTGCTGCAGCAGCTTCGGCGACCCCTTCGATACCGGCTTTGAGGTTATCCTTCACGTCGCTGTTAAAGTATTCCTTTAAGACCTAGAACCGCCAGCCAAATAGTCAGCGCTGGAATCGTACGTCATGAAGAGTCAAATCACGCACCGTTGTGGGCTGGAATGTAACTTTCTGGTTCCATTCATCAGGCACCTGCTCTTCATCGTCGATATCCTGAGGGTAGGTGACTGGCCTGGGTTGAAAAGGATGAAATCTATAGCGACCGGCTTTCGCGATGATCACAGCTGTAAAGAGGGCGACCAGAGCAGCCAGGTTGATGATCGTCATTGGAATTAAAAAGCCGATGTTGGCACTCGTTACGAACCAACCGAGTACCTCGTAGTTCAATGACCCGATCACTGCGCGATTACAAGAGGAAGGCTGATTGGAGACCGTCGAGTAAATCAACCGAAGGTAGGTGGCCTATGGAACAACAACCGTGAGGATATGGATGAGATGAGGAATTGTTAACAGGACAAACCTCGTATTCAAGTATACCTTGGATCATATTCTCATATAATCGCAGATATTGAGGGTTGGCTGATATGGCTGCAGCCCGAAAGATTTGACTCCAAAGGTAATAACTGACTCGGCGACTAGATTGGCTTGGAAATTCTGGCCCTCGGATATGATGGCCCCCAGCCCTATCAACGCATCGTTGATGAGTTCGGAAAACCTGATCGGAGAGGATGCAATTGGTGCCTCTGCTGAGAAGATGCCTGCAGTGGACTGATACGTCACCGGAAATATGGCGGATTGTATTGGGGATACAGTGCAAGTGATATTCCCAATTGCGGTCTCATAAAAACTGAGTCCACGCAGATAGATGGAATAAGCAGACGCCTGGGACCCGCCCGGCGCTGACTGGCACGCCCAGTACGTTAGGGTATTTGGACTGTTGATCGCGTTAAAAGCCGTCGTATTCGTCAGAACTTCAGCTGCTCCGAGTTCGGTGCAGTTGGCAGTGTAATTCAGCGCCAGAGGCACGTTTGGGTCTAGTGACGCAATGACGATAGGGCTTTCTGTTTCATAGCTGCAGCTAATGTTACTGGCGAGGCCTTGATTATTGAGGGTGTAATCGAATGAAGTCATCCCTGCGACTATTTTCGGATTTGAGAACGGAGAGGGCTGGAGCGTGTTGAAGGCGGGGACGCCGTTGGGACCAATAGGCAAGACTCCTCGAACAGAACCTAAGAAATGCAGTCCATCCTTCGCACCAAGCTGACTGAAAGTGAGACTTTGAGAGTTGTTTGAAAGCAACTCAAGAATCTACGGCGGAGTGGACAAGGAATTAGTAAAATCTTCAGTAATTTAAGCTTTTGACTAACGTTACCACGGCCAGATTCCAGGACATCGACTATTTGGTTCTCTCCAAGACAGTTGGTGTACTGCAGACCTTTATATGACTAATGACGACATGCGGTCAGTGAGGCATTTCCTGGTATTGCTGGTATGTCTGACCTGCCAGTCACAATTGTTGGATAGAGGATGCGCTTCAAAGAAAGCGAGGCAGTCGGCAGCAGTTGATGAGAAGTCGAGCTCAGTCCCGTTGAGAATTGCCGTTCGATTGAATGGGGCTGGTGTGATAAGACTCGTGGTGCTTGAAATTAAGTGCGGAAAGGTGAATACACAAAGGACCACCAAGGCCGCAGGCCACCACCTGTTTTTGGTCATCAGATACTTAACGTCTTTCCAGCTCGTGCCCCAGGGCCAGCTTTGGTGCCTAAAAGCTAATAGCACTCTGAGGTGAAAGGGTCGAGTCGGCTTACGATACGAGACCAATTCTTGGGCAAAACGAATGATCGCGAGAGAAAAGAATGCACTGACGATCATGGAGATGATGCTGCAGATGAGCGTGATGAAGTAGGTGGTGGCGTGAGGGTTGTTTGTTACAACGTTGGCGACGTGGTTGTTCATCTGTATACCTTTCTTAGCCCAAACCACACCAAAGAATATCCAAGGCCATATCAGCATGACGAAGATGCCCAACAGCAAAAGAAGGTCGTAGATGCTAGGTCCCGAACCGGGGGAGGGTGCCGCTTCTTCGACAGTTCGCTCTATGATAGTGTATATGAGTATGGGATTTGATATCGAGGAAACAAAGCCGACCAGAGGCATATTCTCTCTTAGATTCAGTCGGATCATCTGGATGGAGGGTATTGGATGTGGGATGGTGCGGAAGCTCTGGTCTCAACTGGTCCGACATTGTGTGAACGTTGTCGTAGACTGGCGATGAATGAGACTCAAGACTGGAGAACAACTTGGCAAGCGGGGAGGAGGCGAATTCTTCCGTCCTTCCGACCTACACATTTTACAAGTTGGCCACATTTTAGGAACGTGCGCATTCGGCCACTGCAGTGGACCAAATGAATGGGCCTGTCATTCGTGTCACTGTGCTATGTGGGGGCAGAGTGGAGGAATTTTCTAACGCCGGCTGCCAGAATAAATCTGGACTACAACGGGGATGTGCGTTCGGCACCAATGGCGATATTGCATTTGCCGCTTCTAGTGGTTTTGCGGGCGCCTATTGTTGGAATTCCTGATTCGAGCGCATCACATGTCCTCTGTTACTGTTTAAGCTTAAGGCTTCACCGGAACATGCTGGATGCGAGCATTTTATGATACATTTAATTTTGATACGCAGTATAGTTTAGTGTCTATTTTTATCTTTCCCATTTACTGTAGTGCTTTTTTGTTGCATTTAAGTAGCTTGAGTAAAATATTGGACCTCGCGCGATTGCGAGGGTCGCTGTTCAACCCGAGTAAACGACTCAGACAGGTTTATTTTAACACCTATCTCATCTTGTGTCGTAAATGAAACCATCAGCTGGACGTTCTTTCCTAGAATAACATATACTCTGCTTGGAAAGCTTCTTGACCTGGACAGGCTAGACTCTTTGGACAGGTAGTATGCAATGTTAATGGTGTACTATGTATGGTCGGGATAGGCAAAACTACCCATACTTATAAGCAAATTCGCATTTATCTCAGCCTCGCGTCTACTTTTCGCAATAGAAAAAGATGGCATACTTCTTGGTTTTGCCATACATGAGTTTAAAGTTATGAGATTTGTTCGGATGTCCATCGAGGGTGCGTGTTTCAAACCCCAAAATACAGTGTTTTAGCGTTACTATATTTGGTCGTGACCTCCAGGAACTTAAGAATGGAAACATTGGAAAAACCTCATCCTTTTTCGAGACAGGAAGTTAGGCAGCCTTCCTTGTGATCCCAAAATTTGGTGCAACTTCTCATTTTCTTGACTCAAATTTCAGTCATCGCCCGATAGCATCAATTGATATTCAATAAATCTGAAAAGTTCATGAAGGGTGAAAGACATAGTCTGAAATAGGGATGTAGATACCAACGGGCAATGTTTCGTTTTGGGCTCATAGATGCCAAATGTTGAAATATTTGCCTATCCCGACCACATATAGTAACATTGAATTTCCTGCCACGAGTTCACGCGAAGCGGAAGAGCCTGAGATTCTTGTTTTTACAGCTATCAGCATAACTAATGCGACTTTACGTATCCCCATTACCTAGCAAGCGGGGAGGAGGTGAATTCTTCCGACCTTGAGATCTACACTTTGCAAGTTGACCACATTTTAGGAACGTGCCCGTTCGGCCACTTTAGTGGACCAAATGAATGTGCCTGTCATTCGAATTTCGTGTCACTGTGCTATGTGGAGGCAGGGTGGAGGAATTTCCTATAGCCGGCTGCCAGAATAAATCCAGACTACGACGGGATGTGCGCTCGGCAACAACGGCATTATTGCATTTGCGTCTTCTAGTGCTTTGCGGGCGGCTATTTCAGCTTGTGTCGTAAATGAAATCATCAGCTGGACATTCTTCCATAGAAAACATCAATACTCTGCTTAGGGAGCTTCTTGACCCTGACAGCTTAGATTTTAGAAAGGTCCATCACCTGTTGAGCGCGGCGCAAGAGTCCTGGATTTGCTGCATGACTGACGAAAGGTTGCTCATTCGACAGGCCGCTATTGATGAGAGTTACTAAGTTGATTCACAGAACATTGATGGACTAGTGACCGGTGACCAGTGACCGACTTGTGACGAGAACTTGCCAGGTCACATACACATTTGAAATGAAGTTTTTACTCTTTACATTCCTGTCCGCACATCGCAACATTTACAATGCGCGTGGCATTAACGCAACGGCACCCATCTTGTTTTAATTACTCACATCTTGCTTTCTGCTGTTCTACTTGGAAATTCGTGCTGCGACTCGTGTTGGTTTCCGTCTCAGTCCATTAGAGCGCCGAATGGCCAATCACTCGGAAGATGAACCGCATGTGTTCAGCATGCACACTCCCAGATCAACCTCAAATGTCACACCAGAACGTTCGTGAAAAATGCCTCTTCCTTTCTGATTACTGCATATCCAGCTATCATTACTCAGGTGTCTGTCGGTCGATATTCGGTGCCGATCGCCTTCTCCGAGTCAGATTGAGAGCGTGAGTTCCTGCTGTCTTACTTGGGCGCTTAAACACATCCTCCCTAGGGTTTGCTATAGCTAATTGCTCGCCATTGTCATGACCAGTCGAGGCGCCTCGTAAACACCATGTCGTCTTATTGGCTAGGGCAAGGTTTTCCGGTCCTTTCTAGCCTCCAATTCCGAAATGTGCCTCGTTTTCACCATCCAATTTAAGCGGCTTCCGATTACCCACCCACTGTTCCTGTCACTAAACTCAATACCTTGATGGTAACGTACTGGTACTGTGCCTTCAAACCTAAAGTGCTCTCTATATGCGGTAAGGTCTCGAACAACCTTTGTGCATACCAAAACATATCCCAGTCATGGCTTCATCTCCTGCTCGATGCGGTTGTGCTGCCACCAACGACTAAATCCGTCACGATCACAACTTCCATTATATCCCAAATGAAGAAATGTCGGACTCGTTCATCACATCCATGTCAACTCTCGTCAAAACCCCAGATTTATAACACTATACACCAACCTGAACCGGCAGTAAGGCCAAATTCGAACCGCTGAATGGTCAGCTAGACAGTAAATCGTGCGATATCGATATCTAGACGCCCTAATGTTCAAAAATGACCCCAAACATGCGCTCCCGCCCTTGACGGGGAACATCGCCAGGGATGTTTCCTTATTCTTGTCTGAACTGCCAACCCAATGACCTAACTTCTTTGCGAGTTTTCCGGCGAAAGCCTACCTATTCGTGCAGACATAAAAGTCAATGCTCTTTCTTTCATCTTGAGTAGGATCATCGTCCTTGTCATGCCCAACATGTCTTTGGCCCTTTGTCTGGTCGTCATCCTCCAATTCTGGATTGCTTCAGCTACTGATCTGATTGGGCGATGGAACAACTCTAGCTTCGTTTCTGTTTCCGGAGGCCACTTCCAGTTGGATGGCAGGCAAGTTGACCTCTGTACCACCACCTCTATAGCTAACGTCGTATGCAGTCTTTGGCGCTTCTATGGGACGAACGCATATTGGCTGCAAATGTCTACAGACAACGACATCGATTCGACCTTCCACTCCATCGCTACCGCTGGCTTCAGAGTCGTTCGTACTTGGGCTTTCAATGATGTGTCGAACAAACCGTCTTCGGGCACGTACTTCCAGGTATCGTTTAATCATCGCATTTTCAATTCATCGTTGTTTGATCTCTGTGAAAGATCTTAGAGAACGGCCAGGCGACTATTAACACAGGCCCGGATGGTCTTCAGCGGCTTGACCAAGTCGTTGCGACGGCCAGCAAATATGGGATCAAGCTTTTGCTTACGCTTACGAACAACTGGAATCCTGAGAGGCCAGCGCCGAGCAGCTCTTGGAACCGTCGCTGGGCCAATAGCGGCGAGCTTCCCAGAGGATATCTCTCTAATGACTATGGTTCGTGCCACAGTAAAGCTAACCCGCCACAGAAAACATTTATCTTATCTTATCTACAGGTGGAATCGATCTTTATGTCCGGAACTTCCATCCCAGTGGCACGCACGATTTGTTCTACACTGACAGCACCATCATCAGCGCCTTCAAGAATTACATTGCTCAAGTGATTCAGCGGTACGCCAACAACCCGACGGTTCTCGGATGGGAATTAGGAAACGACTTGCGCTGCTCGTCTACACTCCCTGCCTCTTCGAGTTGCAATACGGAAACCATTACCAAATGGGTTGCAGAAATTTGTGAGCAATTCATTCGGAGACGCTTGTTCCACTCAAATCTAATTTGCAATCCTTTGCATTACAGCGAACTACGTCAAATCGATTGATTCCAACCACCTTGTGACTGCAGGGTACGCCGTTCTCCTTGACATCCGCGACTAGATTGACGATATTCTGTTCTTAGTGATGGCGGCTTCTACTGCCTAAGTTGCAAAAAACTGTATGCCAAGCAGTCTACACAGCCGAACCCTACGTTCCCTGGGCCCTCGTTCGATGGCTCGTATGGAGTAGACACGGAAGACATCCTTGCCAGTCCTTGCGTTGACTTTGGTTCTTTGTACGCCTACCCCTCTTCATGCTAATTTCGTACATTCCTGACATTCTCGTTCAAAGCCAACTCTTCCCGGATCAAGTCGACTATTTCCCAGAGACGAACCCTTCTTCTGCTGTGAAAGCTATTGGAGATGGTGGCAAATGGACTGCGGTACACTCGAATACCGCAACGTTGTAAGTGCTCGCAACTTGATTATGCTTTCCAAACACGGCATATCTCTTTTTTTGGATTACCAGGTTGCGCAAACCGGAGGTTCTTACAGCTATGGCAATTATAACGAAGGACCATTGGAAATTTTTCGTTCCTTTCAACGGGACTTCCCGCTCCCTGACACTGTACCTTGCGGTAAGGAAGCGTTTTCACCTTTATGGCTCTCTGTCTCTAACGTCTCTTGATTCAGGCGGAGTTGAAGCGTTCCAACAGACTTACGCGTTCACATCTTGGTCAGGAGGTACGTCGCGTTCCAGAAGTTGCGATTCCTATCATTTAATTTGAGCGACTTTTTCAGCTTCTCTGAACGGAATGTCGACGGTGTATTGGAATATATGGTTAGCGAGCAATCGTATTTCCTAGATCCATGCTTTTCTGACGCAGTAATGCCATCACTGACAGTGGGTCCAAGCCGGCCTTACTAGTCACGGAACAACGCACAAGAGAGACTTGACCCAATCTCCCAATGACGGATCCGGACAGTAAGCGTTCTTTATCTACCTCCTTGATTCGACCAACGATTTGATCTTTCGCAGTTATAATGGACCTGCAAGCGGACAAACAGCTGCACAATTCCTCGCCAGCTTACCCCCCATACCATAGTGATGTATACGGTCAATCTTCTGCTAGAGTTGACTTGTCAGACTTTGTTCTTCCCTCTCTCTTCACGTCTCCTCATTGTACGATTTTTCTGGGCCTTTTTTTTTGACCTCTCCTTCCACCAACATGATTGAGCCCGTACCGTTTTGGGAAATTTTCGATACCACAGACTCTTCTTCTGGACTTTTTTTTATACCTGAAAAATTTCCACATCTTCTGCTTCGACAAAACCTTGGGACTCATTCTGTGACTTGTTTGTGTGCGTTTTTCAACCCCCGGTGCACCCATGAGTGGGGCGATGATGATTGTGATATTATATACAGGTATATTTTGCTCTTGTTAACAGAAGAAAGACCAATCGAATTGTGGGAGAACAAGGAACTCTTCGGCGCCAGCACGTGGTTCGAGTTACCGAACAGGCCCCTAACATTGACATTGCAATAAGTTTAACATTGTTACATCTGTCTCTTCAACTTAGTCCCCCCATAAACGTCTCAAATGCCACTGGTGCACATTGAATTATGTGACTTCAAATCATACAGGTGAGTTTAAATAAGCATTTCCTTGGAACTCGGTAATTGAACATAGTATATCAGAGGACGATAGTATCATTTCATGAATTTTACGTCGGTTGTCGGTCCAATGGGGCAGGGAAACCCAACTTGATGGACGCCATTTCGTTCGTCTTGGGAGTAAAGAGTGCACAACTCCGAGTTCCCAGCTAAAGGACTTGGTCTATCGCGGAAGACGACTTGCAGCCGAGGATGGCTCGGCACCTCCGGAGGCGGCGGAAGACGACGAAGTCGAAGGCGAGGGCACGGCAAAGAAGGCCTGGGTCACGGCGGTGTACGCAGATGCGGAAAATAAGGAACGAACGAACGTACGCGCGATAATTCCTCGAAACGACATATATTTTTGATATTCTTGCAGAATATCCACCACCGGAGCCTCTGAATACAAATTAAACAACAAAGTCATCACCTACTCTGCCTATAATGCCGCCCTCATCTCGAATAACATTCTTGTCAAGCCAAAGAACTTTCTTGTGTTCCAAGGCGATGTGGAGGCCGTCGCATCACAGTCGCCTCGTGGACTTTCGCGTCTCATCGAGCAGATCAGTGGTTCCTTGGAACTGGCTTCGGAATACGAAAAAGCGAAAGAAGCCCAGGAGAGAGCGACGGAGAATGCTACCTTCAACTTTACGAAGCGGAGGGGTATTGCGGGCGAGATCAAGCAATATAAAGAGCAGAAGAGCGAAGCTGATCGATTCGACGCCCTTTGTCAGGAGAGGGTGAGCGGAAATTCTCGTCGAAGCGTTCATCACTGACACCTCGTCCTAGAATCAACTCATCCTCAAACAGGTGTCGATAAAATTGTACCATATCGACCTGGGTATTGAGGGCAACACGAGAACGATGGTAACGAAGAATAAGGAGCTGGCAGGGTTCCGACAGGAGCAAAAAGCACACGACCAGGAAGTGGAAGGAAGCTGCAAGGGTGGATCAAGCAAAAGCAAGGACTGCTGTCATGCAAAAAGAAAAGAATATCAACAAGTCCCTGGAAGGCAAGGTGTGGCGCATTTCTATGCAATATTGTCGATGCGCTTAACATTCGGTACAGAGGCCTGAACTGGTGGCGACAGAAGCTCAGATCACTCATGCTTCTAGGAAGTTGAACAACGCCTTAAAGTCGAAGGAGGATTCAGCCAAGAACGAGGCCCAGCTGAAGGCCAAAGTCGCTGCATTACAACAGGAGCTGACTGCCTTAGGAAAGGCGGCCCAACGAGCTCAAGGGTAGGAATCGCCTTCGCCAAAATTTTATTCTAAAATTCATATCGCACCTGATTTTACAGAAGAACAACGCAAAGCGTCTCAGCATAACGTCACATTGAGCGAAGAAAGTTCAGATCAAATTGCACGTTTCTTATTGATTTTATTTATAACTTTCAACTAACCTTTCTTCAGGAAAGCTTTTTCAATGTTCTCGTTGTAGATGAACGACAGTCTCTCGAAACCCTTGCTCGCGAAGAAAACTGCGGGCCGAGCATTGTCTCAGCTATCGGAGAAACAGCAAGGATTCGAAGAGAAGAAGGTGACTCGGGGCGACGAAATGAATACAGAACGAAAAGAGGCAAGAGGTCACTTTTTCTGAGCTAAATTACCGTTCAGATTACTGATGATCGTGATGTAGCTAGAAGAAAGGATTTCTACTCTTCAAACTAAACTGAAAATGTTCGTCAGGAACTTGATAACCAGCAATCGGAGAGGGCCGGATCACGTAAGTAACAGATCGTTCACGTTGTGGACAGCGAGAGTTCATTTTATCTTCAGAAACTTCAGGTTGAAGCCGACGAGAAGCTGCAAAATGTCCATCAGTAGTCGTTGCAGGCCGGAGCGGAGAAACACGAGTCGGAGAAAGAGGCCAAGTTGAAGGAGACGCCAACGAACTTGCAACGTATTTTCCTGGTTAGTCTAACCGTGTTCCTCTAGGCAATGTTCCACGCTTATTTTTGTTATGACTAGGCGTGCGCGGTAGAATAGTCGACTTATGCAAGCCCATTCAACGAAAGTACGAAACGGCAGTATCAGTTGTCCTCGGCCGCAACATCGACGCCATCATCGTTGACGAGGAGAACACTGCCATTGACTGTATGAGTACACCGAAACCAACGGACTGTCCAGGCCACCTTCATCCCTCTCGACACTATCCAGGTCAAACCGTCAATGATAAATTCCGTTCCTTCGCCAAAGGCGCCTGTCTGGCAGTCGATGTCGTCCCAAATGAAGCTGCATTGAGAGAGCCATTCAGCACGCTTGTGGGAATGCCCTTGTATGTGATACCGTGGAGGTCGCGCGGTATGTGTGCTATGAGAGGAAGAAGTCAAAGGTGCCGTTATCATCGTGTACTGGCTTGAGAGGCTAATCTTTTTTCTTCATTCAGCGTAACACTGGAGGGTCCATTATCCACAAGAGCGGCCTCATCACTGTGGTCGCAGCACTCGTAATAATAAGAAATGGGTTGAGAAGGATATCCAGGGTAAGGGGTCTTCAACTTCCTAGTCACACAGTCCTCTCAATTCTGTTTCTTTTAGGTCTCATTCGTGCTCGCGACAATCTGTTGGCAGAACAGCGGGAGCTGAGCAAACAGAAGCCTCGCGGAAAGACTGACGAGTCCCTCATCTCTGAGATCTCATGACTTAATCAACTATCACCGTCGCGAAGGATGATCTCGTACGCATCCCTATTTTTTCTAATTGTCTCTCGTCTCATATCAAACGCAGAGAGCATGGAAGCTTCGTCTAGCGGGCATCAAGGATGTGTTGAAACATATCGATCGTGAACTGAAGGCTGTTTCTCCGGAACTGAAAAAGGTATGCAGCAATCCTTTCATTCATCTACATCTAGTATAAATTAATCTTCTCTTTTTTTTTCAGGCACACACTGCTCATAAAACGCTGCAAGAAAGGATAGCCAAGCTCTCGGCCACCGTCAACGCAGCAGAAGACAGCATTTTTTGCAGCGTTCTGTCGTAAAATCGGTGTTTGAATATTCGCGAATACGAGGAACGTCAACTCAAGGTCAAGAAGAGAGTCAGGCACGCCTTGGCTTCGGTTGACAAATCAGTACGTCTTATCAGCCTTGGCTTTATCGATTTGATGACTTATGTAGAGCAGGGTGACATTTGTGAATGAAGGGATTACGACTGCCCGCGAGCGCCTGGCCCGTCTAGATACCCTTATCGACGCCGACCGCGTGAATCTAACCAAGCTGGAGGAGCAAACTCTGCTGCCAGCGAGGTATTGATTGGCCGAGGCAAGTGTTGAAAAGCTAAAGGAGGAACTCGGAGCACTGCAGGAGACCCTTGAGGAGAAGACCAGGGCCGTCGAACAAGTCAAGAACACTGCGCTTAAAGCATCCAAGGCCTTGACCAGGCCCTGAAAGAAATTGCTGTCCGCGTACGTGATGACATATCCTGCTTTTTCTTGGTGGTTTGACTGAAATTGTGCATCATAATAGAATGACGAGATCGAGAAGTTGGCTTTGGAAAGATCGGCACTGTATCGCAAATGTCGCCTGGAGGAGATCCAACCGCCTCTGCTTGAAGGTGATCTTAAACACGTCCCTATGAAGGAGGTAAGTCGGAGCTCTTGTGTTCTTGTTATCCTCTAATCTGTAAACCAGAATCTGCGAGAAGCGATGGCCATGGACGTCGACGAGGACGAGAATGGCACCCAGTGGCCGAAAGTCGTTGCCGACTATGGCATTCAAGTCGATTTCGAGTCGATAGATGAAGACAACCCGAGGATCCAGCCGAGGCTTTCCATGACTAGACAAAGAGATAGCCGATAAGACCGCCGAGATCGAGCGAATGGCTCCTATATAAAAGCAATGGAGCGGTTAGTCCCCCTTCTTTTTCTCAGCACTGATTAGAGATTTGACCTTATCCCTAGCCTCGATGCCGTCGAAATGAAGCTCGCAGACACGGAGAAGGAGGCTGAGAAGGCACGGAAGTATTTTAAAAATGCGCGAGAGAGCTTCAATGATGTTAAGAAACGCCGGTTCGCATTTTTACCTGCTGTTGGCAGGGTTGGTTTCTCACGAAACGACAGATGCGATTTGTTCGACAAAGCATACAATCATATATCTGATCGGATTTACAAGGAAGGTGTTGACGAAAGGAAAGGCGTCACCTATGGGCGGTGTTGCATCTCAGCCAAGAGTGAGACAACGACGGAGTTCTGTTTAACCTTGAAGCTGGAAGCTTTAAAATGAAACCAGCTTGATCATCACCTCAATCTCAATCTGAGCACAGTGACGATGCCATATTCGATACCAAACGAACGTCATATCTCGATATTCAGGCCCCATTGGACCGCGAAGGAGTTGGACAACCCACAAAATATCCGTCCAGTTTCAAGACGCCGCAACGTTTTTTGGTACACCCGTCCTCCCAAATCTGACCGTCGACCCGGAGGTCCTGACTGCCCACACAGCCCAGGATACGACCAATGACAGGTCTTGGGATTTCCTTAGCCCGATCATGTCATGTCGCCTCCAAAGTTGCTGGAAGCAAGAGTTATTGGCTTCACTGACGCGCTCCTCAGGGCGCTTAGCTATCACCGTACGCCTTACACTATATCCGCTCGAATAAGGCTGCCATTTCTTATCGGCGCCGTATGCAACGTTGTCGTAATTAAGGTTAACCTCCATGAGATGAGCGCGAATGCGGAATTGTATGCATCGTCCATGTGCGGGTGGATAAACGTCCTGCCTGGAGGGACGCGGACGTATACGCGCAGCTCGTGGTGTGAGCTATAGCCATTTTCCAGGACACGAATTTCGCAGGTCAACTTGCTGGACTTGCGCCATTGCGGAGCAAGGTGCGTGAAGCAGACAGTGGAAGGTGAAATGAAGAAAACACACATCAAGTGTCAGCGTCCGCGAACTATTCACTTCCTTATCTCGATATATGCCGATCAAGGAATGACCCCGCTCGTACAATGAACCTTTCAAACTGATAACAACAAATTGGAATGTATCTGAAGCATGAGCCCAAATATAATTCGCGACCTTCGAGACGTTGGTGTTATCTAGAGCAGCATCGACCTCATCAAGTGCGAAGAAAGGAGCTGGTTGGTAAATGAACGGATATGGATCAATTGCCGAATGCTTAAGAGCCTGCAAGTACCGGCCTATGAATGACGAACAGAAGAGCAAGAGCCGCCAGTCTTCTCTCCTCCTGAAGCTGCTCCATATCTCGGAATCGTTTCATGGTGGCACGGCGTGATATTTGATACCACGGTTATAGGGTTCCTAGATCGCTGGATGAGTAAGTAAGGACAGCTTGTGGTAATATCACGCACTTCGCTGTCCTCAAGTTCAAGTTAAAGCGCCGCAACTCAGACTGGAAGCAATGAACGAGAGTAAATAGCCGGTGCACTACTCGAGGTACGTGGACATGAATTCGACCAATCGTATCGGCTCGCATTTTATAGGCGTGGACTCGGACCTAACACTATGATGTAGGACATCATCAACTGTACCGACAGAGTTAGCACGACTATAATCGTATTTTTAGGCCCTACTACACACCTTCCAAAGAGGCAAGTCCTGCGTCGATCCTGCTAATATTCGTGTCTTGGAAAGCTGCAGGCCTGCAATAGCAGCTGCCGCCAACCAAGCACATACTGCATCTTGTTCGTTCCCACCGAGGCCCTGTCTATTCTCTTGCACAAGGAGGACGACAGACCGGTTTGCATCCATGTCATAAATGCAGATTTCCAATCTGACATGGCTCCGTACACTGCATATGACGAGTGGAATCTCCTGTCGAAAGCGTTTAATGTCACTATGAGATGAGTTGAAACTGGTGGAGCCAAGCGCGCTGAGCAGCGCCATGGAAAAATCAACGATTGCTGATTTCCCCGGCGCTCTAGGAAACATGGCGGGCTCCAGGTGGGCAAGGACCTGGTAAGGCGCGTTGTTGGCTGTATCACGAGCGATTGGGCTGTCAGGACCGTGGGTCGTGGTAGGGTCCGGATGGACAGGAGTTCCAAAAAGTTGTGGCATCTTGAAACTGAAAAAATATATTGTAGGCGTCCAGCTCCTTCGCCGTACAATGACTTCCGGATGGCGGTGCAAGGGCAGTTTGCCATTTGTGTGGGGGTGAACTGAAGGTAGGCAAATGTTCAAGTGCGCATTCGTTTCACTTTTGAAGTTTCAAGTACGCGCGCTTCGTCTCAGAACTCTTATTAAAGCCCGCCGCAAGGCAGCTACGCTGTTCGGGAATGTGGTGGTTGACGGAACGTGCTAGTGAGCATGAGTGTGAAGTGTGGCTGTGTGGCGGCAAGGATGCAGATTTGAACGCCGAACCTCTCATTCTTGACTCGTTCATCCATTTCGAGATATGTAGGATAAAATATCGCTTTAAATTTGTGCAACTGTGGTTACTGTACGAACACTTGATATGATGTTCATATACAGATGAGATTTATAACAACGTGTAGGTAATGAACATACCGAAGATCAATCCACATCACAAAGGTCGTTGAACAAGGACATCATAGTGGCCGGGACTTCATAAATCACATGCCGTAAGTCATTTAACAACAGATAACGAGATAAAATCGAGCTGAAGGCAAAGGAACATACCGGTAGAGCAGCACGAGGGGAACAGCCCCTTCGTTCGAATCATTCCGGAATTTAATGAAATCCACACCGTCCTCTCTGACTCCATTGAGGTACGCGACATCAACGTTGAGCTGCAATGCTTTGCACAGAGCGTCGATCTCGACGTTATCTTGTGATAACGCAGCATACGAAACATCTCAGTTTGAAAAAGGTAGGCCATTGAGTTTACCGCGACGTACCTGCTTCTTTACCCATTGCTTGCACCACGTTGGCGCAGAACGAATCCACGTCCATCAGATCTTTGGTGTCTGGATGCACGAGGAAGCCTTCGTAGGCCTCGCGGTTGAGGCGGATTTGGGCCGACTTGGATCAAAGTTAACGGGGATATAGGCAAGAAATATGAGGAGTTGTCTTACCGTGAGGAATCGCAAATAGATGACGATTGAATTGGATACTGAAAGAAAAAACTCAATGTCAATCTACGAGCATAGCTAATCGGATGGCGCACGTTCAGGAGCCTGAAATGCTTCTAAGAGACGATCGCTAGTCAAAGTGAGGCCATCTGCGCTTGGCTTGACGATGCCTTGAATTAGGGACGTGAAGTCGTCGTAGAAATCTTCATACACGAGCTTCTCAATACCAGCCTTGTCGAGGGTGTCTTTCGTGCTTTCGAGGATGGAGAGGCTGCTGGCCACAGCGAAGTCCCTTTCGGGGCTATGTATAAGACTGTCCACGTATGCGAAGCCAAGAGCTACAATGTGCCACTAGGCAAGGTTAGAGTTGGTGCAGAGGAATGAAAAATGCGCGACATCACATCTGTAGAAACAGTCACCGTCGCCTGTTGGGATGGCGATGCATTCATTACAGACGTCAGTGTAAGCTAAGTATATACGAGAGGAAGGGCAGGTTTGAGCGTACCTCTTGTTCGCCTCACTTGCTCGAATCCACGGCTTATGAGCCAGTCAATCTGTTTCAGGAACGAAGCCGATCCGTTTTCGTATTCACTCCGTAGAGTCGTCATAGGAGCAATGGCATCGATAAGAGGTCGCGATGGGACGCTATCGTTGAATAGTTCCTGCAGATGCGGAAAAGAACACGTCAGCGCACTCTATCGTTACCGCGGATTGCGGAAACTACTTGGTTCATGTCGTACAACTGTGCTGGTGTCAGACCAGAGAATTCTGAGAGAAAAACGCGTGGAGTACGTGAGATGGAGTTTAATACAGCAGGGTTAGAACATACCTTCATTTGAAAAGTTTAACAGACCGTTAGCTGAAGGTAACACCAAGGGAGGAAGCTCCGGGTTGGTATCTTCACTTGTGTCCATATCTTCACCTTCACAATCGGAATCGAGTGGCAACGCTTTGGGTTTCGAATATTTTCTAAAAGAAACAATGGGCTGACGCATTCCGTAAAACGTAGGTCCTTACTGACGAGGCGTTGGAGGCAGTTTAGGAGTTTGGGGTACTTCTGACATTCTGGTGGAGATGTGATTGGGTAAATGTTTGACTCGGTCGTGATAAGATAGTGGAAAAGACTTTATTGAGTTTATCGATTCGATTGAGATGGTACCAGCGGTGAATGAGTGGCAAGACGCCAACACGACATTATGACGGCAGTTGCCGAACCGGGCCGACGCCTCAAAAAAAAAAAAAGACAAGCTTGTCGGTCGTCCTTCTACATTCTACGGTAGACCTTTGCTCTTCCTCAGTGTTTGACTTTCAGATGTCGCGAGAACGATCACTTCGTAGCCTATATGACTCGTCCCTTTCAATTCATGCAGTTCAACGACCCTAATTTTCAAGGAAATTACGTTTCAAAAAGCAGTCTCGACTGATCAGAAACAAACCTTGCAATGCCTAAACTTCACGCCGACCTCGTGTTGGAAGGTATAATTTAGGTGTGCTGGCGTTTGAACGTTATATCCCATGCCAAGATGCCCTCACCTCTTTCTCACAGCTTCGCTCTCAATCGTTCAGAACTTTTGCTCCAGCTCTGGAAGTGAGCTTTCGTCTAGAATCTGCCTTTTTGTACTCACCTGACACCCCGTCTTGGCTAGCAAATCATCGCACAGCTCTAAGCAGCTGAAGTAGGTGCTTTCTCCTCGTCTAATCCTCCTACATTCTGACGTGCTGCGATATTCTAGGACCGCATATAAATCACCAACGATACTGTCGAGGTTGGTCAATATCTCTAAATATCGCGTTTCCGGATCTGCTTCAAGATGACCTTAGTCCCAAACCTCGTCTCTTTGCACTGATTATTGGCATCAACTTTTACGCGAACGTCGGATCTCTTCGGGGCGCTCTCGCGGACGCCCTCTCGTTTAAAGAATACCTGGAGTCGCATCTCAATGTTCCTGCTGATCAGATTCACACTCTTATCAACAAATCGGCCTCGCGGTCTGCCATCATCGAAGCGTTTATTCGTCTCAAGAATGACACTCGCATAGAAAAAGGAGACCCAATTTTCATTTACTACGCTGGTCATGGAAGCGAGATTACCGCGCCTCCGGGTGCTTCCGAGAGCAAAATCCAAGTCCTCATACCTGAGGATTATTCCGCAAAACCAGGCCAAGAGGTCCCGCCTATCCCAGATCGTACAATAGGTGCTTTGCTCACCCAGATCGCTGAGATGAAGGGGGACAACATCGTAAGTTTCGCACCTCCGTGTCTATGACAAATTGACCGAATTTTGTACGAGATGCCAGACTGTCGTGTTCGACTGTTGCCACTCTGCATCCGGGACCAGAGGCGAGGACGAATCGACAACGATCCGCGTTCGTTCTGTGGAGCTGGACTCCACCGTCTACCAAGAGGATCTTGACCAAGATATATTGGTCAACAGCAGAGGCTCGCATTCGCCCCACGGGTTTCTTCACAGCGGCCTCCGCTCGCATATGCTCATCGCAGCCTGCAGCTCCTCTGAGCTTGCCCAGGAAAGCGATGGCCATGGCAACTTTTCGACTGCATTCCTCAAACTTCTTCGTACTACATCGCCGAATGAGTTACGGTATTCCGATATTCTTACACATATGGATCAGATTCCTAGGTCAGTCGCGTATTTCTTGAATGACTGGCATTTATTCATTCCGAGATATTCGCAGTCAAAATCCTCAATGTGAAGGCCATGATCAGAACCGATACCTATTCGATGCCAAGGTCGCTGCAGTTGACCGCCTTTGCTTCAACATTGCTCTTGTAGAAGGCAGGTTTGTTCTAGATGCCGGGTCCATTCACGGCATCACCAAAGGGGCGGAATTCGCCGTCCACCCAAGCACAGAGCTCGCATTCAAAACTCCACTGGGAACTCTGATCGTTGAGACGTTAGGGCCATTCTCGGCCACATTGCAGCCTCTTCTAGGATCTCACGGCTTCAATATAACTCCGTCTGCGATCGCTGTCCAGACGAAAGCCGGCGAAAGAGAGGATATTCGTTTCTATTTCCCTCTCGATAATAGTTTCCTCCCTTGTTACGAAGCCTTGATTTCTGTGATGCAAAGCAAGAAGGCCAACTTCCAGAACATTGTTTTGGTCGATAGGCCAGAAGATGCCCACCTCGAGGTCGCGATGGAGAATGGAAAAGCCATTTTTCTGATCAAGGACGAAAGGGTGACGCAGTACGGCCTCACCCGTCTATTTCATAGCGTCGACCCAGTTGTTGAGGAGATTGTCCCGGTTCTCAAGGCGGCCGCGCATTACTACTGGAAACTTAATCGAAGCAGCAACAATCCTGATATTACGCATAATGTACAGGTGGAAGTATATAAGTTGCAGGAATCGCTCTCGAATTTCGACCAATTTGGCCATCCTGAGATGACGCCCGTCGGTCCAAATCTTTGTCGAAACAATGTGCTCGACTTCGTGGTGGAAGAAGATGCTCCCTATGGAGTGAAGTTGACAAATAATAGTCCTCGTGATTTCTACCCGAACCTATTTTACTTCGATAACAGTGATCTCAGCATCGGTATGCATTACTTCTCTGCGGCCTCATCATCTAATCAATATTTTACATAGGACCTTACTACCAACCTCCGACAAGCGGGCATTATGCCCTCGACGTTCCGTTGAAAAAGAATGGAGGAATCCTCACTATCGGATATGGCACTGGAGGAGTACCGCCTTTCGCTTATTTCCTGCGAGACGAGCAGAACATCGACGTTGGCTTTCTCAAGCTATTCATCACCACCAAGCCTGTCGATCTATCCAGCATACCTCAACAAACTCCATTTGAAGACGCTCGCTCGTCTGGAAGTCTATCAAAAACCGAGATCGACACATGGGGTACCGTCCTCATACCGGTTGTCCAACGCCGATACCCACCTTCCTTGAACAATCAGAACGACTGTCCGCAGTGCGGTTTTGTTTCTGCGACAAATCTCGACCTCAAAGCGGAGAACGAGGATCTGAAACGTGAACTCGAAATCCAAAGTATCAGTACTGCGCAGGACAAACGAAGCATGGAGGTCCAATGCACGGCTTTACGCTCCGAGTTGGAGCAAATGAACACAAAACTTGCAGAGCTGACGAGAATGCTCGAATCGGAGAAACGAGAAAGAGCCAACCTCCAAGCTCAGCTCGGGCGAGGACGGCCCGCGACCCCGGATTCTGGACACCAAAGGAACGCTCAGAAGCTCCATGACCCACGAGCCACTACAAAATTTCGTAAACCATCATTATCTGACCGCGCCAAACGATTACTCGGACTTCATGCTTGAATAGCCTCACCTGGCTAGTCATTCTCAGTCGAGTTATATATCGTCCGAATCCCTGCAGGCCGTATGCTCATGAAACTTCATTTTTTTACTCATGCTTGTATGTTCTCTGTCGTATGTATGTCGCCTTTTCTATGATGATTCACCCTATGTTCATTTCAGTCCTTATCTGCTGGAAGCCTCCTGGCTTCGGTGTTTATAAATATGCTTCATCTCTGAACATGATTCCCTTGCGATGCCTGGCGTCAGTGCTGAAGTTAGTCCAGACCACACCCGCTTCACGGACCGCATTCAACTAAACGAGTATGCTGCTCCATTCAGATACACGATTCACACATACTGTCAAAAGGCCGTTTCCACCATGGACAGATTGACGCTCAATACGCCTTCATTCAGGTATATTTAACGAGGCTCGAGGCTGTGGGGAGGTGGGGCCACCTCGAGGCTGAAAGCATGGGGCAAGTCCTCGGACTTCGCCGTGCATGGAGCTTTAGGAAACGCCACAACCGTCACCACCATCCTGAACTCAGTGGTATGTTTTCAATGTCATGCCAGAAGTCTCCATATGCACGTCGCTCATCATACGTATTATGACAAAACACTAGTTACAGAAGTTACTAATGCGGATTCCGACGTCGCGACTGTTGGTACGCGTTAGAAGGTACGAAACCTCCGACGAACGTATCATCGGGAGGTGGCATCTGCTGCAAGGGAAGTTGCCTCTGCCGCGGGTGCTGGTACGAGTATGGGTATCCAGGTGGATAAAGGGTAGGGGCCTGCGTCAATCCCCCTTGAGTTGCTTGATTTCCGCCCTATAGGCCTCAATTTCCGACTGATAATCTGCGATTTCCGCCTTGTATTCCACCCCCCGGCAAGCCATATCGGTTTCCATTTCCAGAATCTTTGCATTCGCGCGATTGAGTTCGAGGTGAGTCCGTCCGGCCGCTGTCTGGGCCGCCGCTACCTGCAACTTCGCTGTTTCATCGGCGTCCTTTGATTGTTGCGTCTCCTCTTGCCATCGCTTGATCGCACTTTCCAAGTCGCTGCATCGTTTCTTCAGCAAGTCCTTTTCCTCTTTCTCCTTCTGATACGCAACCTGCAAGCCCTGAACTTGTTTCGTCAACTCCGCCAATTTGTTCTCCTGAGGCGAGATGAGGATCATCATCGCTTGGGTTTCGCCAGACATGTTGGCAGTGTCGATGACGGGGTACATGCCTTCTCCGTCGTCGTCCGAGTCGTCATCGTCGTCCAACGTGGAATCCGTGGAATGAATGTGTTGTTTCTTGACCTGAGATGCGGAGGTGACGTGGTGCCGCTGTCTCCAAGTTGACTGTTCTTTCGTATGGTTTGGCCGCTTGCTGAATGATGTCCCTTGCAGGGTTTCGTTTTCTAGTATAGCTTGAATCGAAAAATCAGTCGAGAAGCCCACCAGTCATTGAAAATCGCCACATACGACATGCCTATAGGATGTGGAGCTTTCTCCGTATTATAGGGAAGGCAAGGCTGGCGCTGATAGGAGTGGGGAATTGAAATCGTCGAACGATGGAACCCGTTAAATAAGACGCCGGCCGCTCATAGACGTCTTACAATAAGATCCACGACGACGCGTTGCACTCCGAGTAGATCTCCGTATGAATAGCCTGCAAGTCTTCCCCCAAGCGCTCGTTCAAGACCACGCTGCACAGCATGAGCATGCTGATTAATTTATTCAAGGCATCAGGTTGTTGTGCTATTCTTGACATCAACTCATTGTTCTTTTTATTGAATCCATCACCAGGTTCCGATTAGACGAGCTCCATCCACGATGATCGGAGCACAAGGCCCGTACCATGCGGCAGATAGACGCCTGACTGAGGCTGACACAACTAATTAAACGCCCTCGGCAAAAGGCGATACATACGCCCGAGTGCCGCCGAAAAGGTACAGCCTTTGCGACCTCAGATTTACGTACTAAGCTATATTAATGGCCGTACGCTCAAGGATCCCGCAAGTTTCATAGAAGTCTCCCCTATCAAGCTTGCACTCAGACAACACGAGAATCGGCAATGAGGCACTCGGTACAGACCGAATACATTAATCACCTGTGGAAGCTCAATCAGTGAGGAAGGTGTTTCTTGTAACGAACATCTCTAAAAACGTCCCGGTTTTCTTTAGAGATTTCTCCCGTCAGCGACAAGTCAATCATGCCAGGTTCTTACGTTTGATTAATGATTCCTTACTTATCAACGATTTACTAAAATTGTTTAATTCAAGGTAAGCCTCTGGTTTCATCCGACCCTGTGCTGGTCGACGACTGAACAACAAACACCTCAAGCAGCAGAGGGCGGCACGATGATTTGTCCCCTACAGGGTATTTATACACAAACTTACGCAGAATAGCACTCATACTATTTACTTGACCAGGACGCCATGTGCACCACTCCTAACATTGAAAGGTAAGTGCAATGCGACTCAAAGCTGGAATAAATTCGTTCATTCGCATTTCAGATCCGACGAACATCCCAGGCTCTTCGCATTAACAATCGGGATAGACGAATACAGAAATTCCCAATATCTCAAACTCAAAGGTTGCATTGCTGATGCCGACGCTATGGAAGAATACCTTCAATCGGAGTTGGACGTCCCGAAATCTCAAATTACGAGTCTTCGGAACTCGCAGGCAACAAGGCGTATGATTATACAAGAAATACAGAACTTCGGCCAAAACCCCACCATCAAGTTTGGAGATCCTATCCTCATATACTACGCAGGACATGGCGGCGAAACATCTGCTCCTCCGGGATGGGATTGTGAAGGTTCTAAGACTCAGATGGTGATACCCTATGATTGTGAAGCGAAAGTTGATGGCGAGATCATTCACGGTATTCCAGACCGTACATTTGGATGGCTCCTGAAACAGTTAGCTGATAAGAAAGGAAACAACATTGTGAGTAGATTCGATCATACGAGTATTGGGTTGTATACTCATCGACGTTTGTTATGATCTTGAAGACCGTTATTTTGGACAACTGTTTTTCTGGCTCTGGAACGCGTGCTGGGAAATTAACCTCTGAGCCTTCGAGCCGTCTGCGTGCCATTAAATATAATCTGCAACTCCCGGCAGATCTCGACCATAAAATTCATCCTGAATTTCCAAAGACCGAGGGATCAGAATTGCCTCGGGTTTCGTCAATGGCGGTCTAAAATCACATGTCCTTCTGGCCGCTTGCAGCGCAGGGGAATATGCCAGGGAGGTTCATGGCCGAGGCGCCTTTACAAAGCGTTACTCGAGGCACTCAGCAATCTTGATATCGAAAGAGTGACGTACAGATAGGAACTGCATTTCTTGGTTACACGTTTTTGTATTAGATGTATCTCATACATTTTTTACTTTTTTTTATTTGACTGATTTTTTTTTTTTTTCAAGTCGATTGATGTCACGGCACGGTAGCGTCACGGTTCAATACCGTGACGCTTAGTGGTTGAATCATTTGACTTTATACAATTAAAATGCATAATCAGTCAGTTTCACGTTGCATAAAAAAATTTAAAAATTTATACGATATAATAATAAAAAATGTAACCGCAGAATACCTTGCATTATACAGAGCTTTGCTTTATAAAATAGGTTCTCTGCCGATGTAGGAAATTTTTTATGCCGCATTAAACACAGTTTCTAACAACTAAGATACCAGGCAAAATCCTCAGTGTGAAGGCGACCACCAACAGCGTTTCATTTTTAGTGCTCAAGTACCCCGTCGGCACCGAGTCACCTATTCGACCGCCCTATGCGCAAAAACAAAGACTTTGACCCTTCAGGCGGGCTCCGCGCATGGAGTGACCATGGGATCTGTGTTTCGCATCTGGAGGGACAAGGAGAGCCGCTCCAAGAAAGAAAGCCATTGGGAAATGTTACGATTTTCAAGATCGAACCATTCACTTCGGAGGCGAAAGTTGGTCCTGGTTTCCCGGCGCTCAATCGTTCTTCCTTCGTCTCAGAGCAGATCGAGTCGGGTGAAAAACCTAACTTGATTTTGTACATACCAGCGAGGAGCGAATGCAAGCGTTTTGAAGGGGTATTAAGGGCCATGAGGAGCCCTCAAGTAATCGAACGAATATTCTGTTATCACTATGGAAAGTGCAGACATCTCCATTGTACACGACGGAGAAAGATTTGCTTCGATACCAACAATCCAGAAGTGAACCAGTACGGCTTGAGGAGACTTCCACACACAGCAAGTCAGGATACAGACGCCATTTTTTTCCACAGAATTATTCACGGTCTTGCTCATTACGAATATCAACTTCGTCGCACCGTTGGCCAACCGATCACGTTTCCAGTGGCATTCCTCTTCGTAACAAGGTGTTAATCGAATTTTTCAAAGTGAAAAAATTCACGCGCACGGACGAACCTGTTGACTTTGAAGGAGGAGACCTCAACGTCAGCGGAACGGGGATTGACTTCATCCAGGACGGTTCCTGGTATGTCATCAAAATCAGGAATGAGACCGAGGTAGACCTCTATCCATACCTTTTTTACTTCGATAACTGCGATCTGAGCATTAGTAAGTATATTTTTTATGCTGTGGCCTAGAACTTAGCTGATAATAAATTTACCCCTTCGAATCAAAGATTCGTTATATCAGCCACCTACCGCCGGCCAAAACAAGGTCGATCCGCCACTGAAGGCAGGCCAATCCCTCACTATCGGGTATGGGGGAGGAGGCGGGGCACCATTCTCCGTCGACATTCGAGAATCTCAAATCCTAGAAATTGGATTTTTGAAGCTTTTAATCACCACTGAATATGTCGATTTTTCAGACATAGAACAGGCATCCCCTTTCCGAAGTCAGAGCGCTCGAACCATGACACATTATACGAGAAAGAAACATGGCTTTTGGGATACTGTTCTTATACCTTTCATCGTAAGACGGCTCCCTCTTTCTCAAGTGACCCCCGACGCCCAGTTGCCAACCGTAGGGAAGGTTCATGGAAAGGTTCATGGAAAGCGCCCGTACGTTTGACTTCTTGGAGTATTTTGCCAACTAATCTTTGTTTCACGCAGTGTTTTTAGTATCAATAGCACATGGACATCAACGCGAGTCTTCACCTTGAAATAGAAAGAATACAGACATCTGAAATTTACTCCCATGCAGTTCGTACAAGCCGACGTTCAGCAATTAGCATCCTCTGGAGTGTACATCATCAAATCCAGTCCGACAACCTCGCGTCCCAATCGTCGTCTGACTATCTATAGGACAAAAATAAATTCCGGAAATGGGGCGCTGGTGGTAGTAAAACAAAGCTGGATGACAAAAACATCGAAACCTGAGCATGTACTTGATTGCTCCTCAGGATCGACCAGCCTGGCATCGCAAAGTTACCATCAAGATGGTGCCGAGGAGACCACAGAGAAAACTCCCTGAGTCACTTCCAAACTTTCCCAGACTTCTCCCAGGGAAAGAGTGGGACGCCGCGTCCGGCGTTTCAGAAAGGCCATTAAAAATCTCGAAATGGTTCTAAACGATCTCAAAGCAGACAAAGTAAAGGCCTCCAACGAGACGCAGGAACTGAAAGTACGTTTGCGTAATATGGAAGAGATCATGAGTCGATGGAAAGCGGAGGGTTGAACGTTGTGGATATTTGAGGGCCAGGATATAAGAAGGTATTACGAGAAGGTCGTATGTCATTTAAATGTGTGAGTTCCAATTTAGGTAACTGTGGCGAGTCAAGCTAGTCAAGCTCAAGTGTGACACCCCACATATGATTTTGCTTTACTCTTTGGTGTGGATTTGCCGTTATATTGTAGAGCATTGATATAACATATCTCTCCTCCTGACTGTCGCTCCCCCAGTATCCTCTGATTTCTAGTCTTTGGACACGATAATGTTATGGCATTTATCTTTGCTGAAGGACTATCCAATGTCAGCAAAATGGTCATGAAGACAGGACGCTTTTCTGGATAAGAAGAGTATGGGTGATGCATATGTGGAAAGTATGATTCTTGACAAAAAAATCCGACTAATATGATTATCTATGTCATCAGCATGGGCACAAAGATAATTTATATATAGTCGTCCTGTTGATATGACTCGACTTATCTCTACTACACTGTAAACGGCGTAATGGAAGATCAAGTCAGACAGTGTTTGAGCTGCGAGAGAAACCATCACCCTTATAATCCATATGGTACCAAGGTCCCGAAATATTTCTATTTTCTATTCGCGCTCGATTATGGCTTGTCATCAGGTGCAGTGTGGCTCTATTCAATATGAAGATATCAGTTCTCTCACACCTGCCAGTGCAGAGATATGGGAACGACAGCACCTGTTGGTAGTTGCTCGGCAGCTCGGTTGATATGATCTAGACAGGTAGCATGGACGGGGGTTTGATCATCTCTTGACTGTAGAAGACAATCTTGACCTTAAGGGTTTAAAAAGGCGTGCAGAAACCATATAAGTAGGAGCACTTGCCTAGCAAAAAAATGAACGATAACGCCGCCACCCCTCAGTGCTCACGCCATGACGTCTCTTGCAAAACTCCCTGCAATATTGGTGGTGGCAATAGGAATACACGTTTCGCTGATTGGCCATCCCGGACCCACGACGGAAGTGTCGAAGGGCAAGTACACTCTGAAACAGCGGTTGCCAGCAATATTGACCTGGACCCAGGCCTTACTGAAGGTATGTGCTCAGATTAGAAGGTCCAATGAAGAGGTAGCTCAGTTGGAGTATTCATTCTGCGAACAGTATGCATGCTGGATACATGCCGCTATCGAGATAATTCTCATATCAGCAACGCTGTCTGCCAGTGGTGGCACACCCCAGGGCCCGTTCGGTCATTTCGTGACGCCGTGGATCAAGCGAGCAGCGTCGTTCTTGCTGCCCAACGGCAAAGTCGAAAATCCATCTTCCTCTCTCCCGTAACGCTGGCCTCTGCAGTTCTCGTTGGATTCGGTGCCGCTCTGCGTTACTTGTGCTACCGCGAAATGGGGAGGCACTTCACCTACTCCATCATCCTCGTGGAGAACCACAAGCTCGTGACAACGGGGCCTTACAGCGTCGTCCGGCATCCATCTTATACCGGCGCGACGTGCGTGTACATCGGCGTATTTCTCTGGCATTTTGCGCCCGGGTCTTGGTTGCGGGAAAGCGGGTTTTATAAGGAAACGGCGGCGTGGTTGGTCTTGGTTCCCTTGATCCTGCGCACCCTTGCCGTTTTCGTGATGTTTGGACAAAGATTAGCCGTGGAGGACGCGCTAATGAAGAAAATTTTGGGAACCAATGGGATGAGTGGGCGGCGAAGGTTCCGTACTGTCTTATTCCTGGTATATATTGAGGTCAAAGAGGAAGAATGGGCGAGATTGAAAATATTGGGCGTTGAAAACCTGGTTGAATGACACATGAATTGGTCGAGATTCGCTTAGATTAGATTAGATAACACGACACCTCACGGACCCATCAGACGGCCGCTTCTCCTTATCTTACCCTCTGCTGTGTACCATGACCATTCCCTTGTTAAAAATAACTCTGCTGTGTATGAAATATAAATAAGGTGAAAGGCTGCATAGTGAGGGTACCTTCGAATTCCACCACGGCACTCGCAAAAGTCCAGCGAGGAAGCGAAGAGCTAACGAGCAAGTTTCTAGAGGTTTTACGAGGGTCGAATCCCACCATGTCGCTCGCAAAAGTCCCCGCGATTCTGATCATTGCAGCAGGCATACACATTGCAATACTCAAACCCGCACCTACAACACCAAAAACAGACAGCTTGTCAGGGACTTTCCTACGATACTGGATTTGATACTCACCTCAATGCAGGTAATAGCTACTTGATTCCAATTATTAAAAAATACCCATTAAATTAGCCAATATCACACACAGTACGCATGCTGGCTTCACGCCGCCATCGAGCTCGCACTCATATTCACCTCCAACTTCCCCGCGTTCACATCCTTCCTCCTGCCCAATAAACTGGAACGTTGACCCCGCGGCATTCAGCAAGGTCTTCTTCTCCCCCCTTGCCCTCCTCGGCGCTTCTCTAGTCCTCTTTGGCAGCGCCTCCGCTATCTCTGCTTCATAGAGATGGGCAGCCGCTTCACGTACCACGTAACCCTCCTCCCCAACCACATGCTCGTCACCACCGGTCCATACAGCATCGTGCGACACCCCTCCTACACCGGCGCGTATTGCCTGCACACAGGACTGCTCTTATACCATTCGCCCCGGGCGCGTGGCTGCGTGAGAGCGGCGCGTACCGCACGCCCGCCGCGGGGGTCGTTCTGCCCCTTTCATAATATTATTCATCGCGTTTGTGTTTCAGATGTTTCTGAGGAGGACCGTTAGCGAGGACGCGATATTGAAGAAGCAGTTTGGGAGGGAGTGGGAGGCTTGGGCGGCGAGGGTAAGGTATCGCCTCGTTCCTGGTATCTATTGAATGAATGAATTAGCGCCATCTGCTGTATGTAGAGTTGTATGGATTTTACTTTCTGGCATACAAGGCTACCACCTCGTCAGAGCCTCTTTTAGGTCTGAGAGCAGATGTGTTGGTGGCAGGTTTAGCGGGGAAGATTCGGTGTCCCGCTGAATCTTCTACGAGCTCAAGCCCAAGCACTTAACGTCCGCATAAAGCGCTCGATACATTTATCACAGTAAGCGCTCGACGCATCGAAGTAGCCGAGGCCACGCATGCAAGGGATGAAACGAGGAAGAGAGGGGAAATGCTGTAAATGAAAGGGAGTTTGCGGGGCGGAAGAAAAGCGGAGGGGATGGAAGCCGAGCAGGCTACTTATTATGCCTGAGAAGAGCATGGGGGGTCGGCCGAGTACTAGTAGTGTAGTTTGACTCTGTGGGAAACGTCGAAACGGTCAGCATGCGATAGATCATGTCGACGCAACCTGTTACATGTTACTTGTCACATGTCAGATCTCAAGAACCGCGCTCCGCTCGACTCGAGCCACCCTCAATCTTCGTGGCATATCCTTCTTCCCTGTCTCTACTCTCCGCTCTCTGCTCTCTCTCACCCTCTGAGTTCGTCCCTTATCCTTCCTCTCGACGTCCTCCCATCCAACTCGCTCATTTCTCTCCGAGTCCATTACGTTCCAGGAAGCCTTTCGCAATCCTATTAGCATGAGGAGTTGAGGTAGAAATGATCTCGAATTGTATCCCAACATGATCATAACTCAACACGATCTGAGACGTGCGCTTCTTCAGAAGAGATTCAGAAGTTATATCATCATATCGGACCGTCTCGCCTCCGACATCGAAGCAAGGGAGACATCGACTCAGAGAAAGACCAACCATTTTTTGCTCGTTCAAGGAAGCGCGAAGTTTGACCCGGAGAGCGGCTTCATCTCGTAGAGTATATAGAGAGGTAGGTATATCTTGGTAATTTATTCATTTTGCCATAAAGTGACCAAATATTGTAACGCTTTTGCGAAATGAAAGGTTCTTCGAAGGAGAAAGAACCATGAGCAGGAATGATATGACTATGAAAGCACAAGTACTAGAATCTCGCGATCGTACGAACCAACTATCCAGACGGAAGAAACTACGCAAAGCTCATACAGAACCGTGATCGAGTAATTTCCTATCCTTCTTTGTTCAGACTTCCTTTATATTCACGCACATACTGCTGAAGGAATTGATTAGAACCCGAATATCCACCACCCCCAGAATCTAGGGAGGGCATTGAGTGCAGCTATGCGTGCACGACATCGCCGTAGCAAGCTGAGGAATCGGATCGGCCATGCGCATAAAAGTCGCAAACTGGATCTTCGGATTGGCTATCTTCTGGCTAATCGGATCGGTTGAGGGGACCCACGACGTATGGTAGGTGTACTGAACCGATGCAGGTTTGGAACTGTGAACGATCTGGAGAACTTGCACTCGGTCTTCAGTTGGGTGGGTCTGCTCCCAAAAGACATGACCAGGCGCCAGCTCGTCAGGTTGAGGAGCGATGCCGACCCCCAAGACATCCAAGCCGATCGAATTTTCTCGAAGAATATCAGTGAATCTTCTCAAAAAGTCTTGATCAGGAGCGCCAGGGAGGCGGGAGGTTCCGTCGGTCAATCTGAACTCGAACGCGGTGAATGTGGACTGAGCCGTATCTGGGTTGGTAGTTATTAACCAGCGCTCCGGGATGATATTGGAAGATTTTTCGAGCCGTGGTGTTGTTTTCTGTGACCACTCGCTCTCCTCTGTGATGTTTTCTGTGACCATACGCTCGCCGGGTTTCAAAAGGTGGTGACGGTGGTTAAGGCAGACCGCATAAGCGGGATAGCCGGTGAATAAGTCTGCAAGCTGGGAGAAGAGCCTGAGGGAGCTCTGGGTGACGTTTGCAGCTTGCAGCTGGTCCTTGAATTTTTTGTCGGCTATTGGAATGGTAGGGAGATCATTGTATCCGTTGTGGTCGATATCTGTACCCATTATGATATAGAGAGAGCGATGTGTAAACTGATGAGTGCGTTGTGGTGTCGAGAGGAGAACTCTTTGAATGGGGTGAGTTGCTGCTATGCCTATCGTCTATCAGGATTATATGCTGTCGTCTGAAGCGATGGTCGAATCTCGAATCTCGATAACGCACCCTTCCTCCTCATTCAATGGAAAATCTATCAAGCGGTGGTCATGAAAAACGTGTCTTCAACTTGCAGCCAGTAAGCCGCAAGTATCACATCGATTCAACTCGTTTTCTTTGGGCGCTATTGAATTCACCTCAAGGAAAACATGAGGAGGGTCATGTTGGTCAAAGAAGAGAGTCATACCGGCCTTCTTCGCTGTATAGAAAGAGGGCCTAAGAAAAGAAACTACGATATGAGCAGACAATCGATCATCAGATATGGTCGCTCCATGTCGCTTTGTCAGCCATTGGTATATAGCGCCCGTTGAGCGCTAGTACTACGAAGAAGCCTTAATTGTTATCAAGAACATTGCGGAGAAACGAGTTCTCCTTAAGGAGCGATGAGCATCGAAGTATACTGCACGTTGGTGTGACTGATGGAAATTCAAATGCTTAAAAAGATATGCCACACGGAAGAAATAGGGCTGAGGGGAAGATTAGAATTCAAAATTAACTTCGAATCATCTTTTCATGCTGTGCGTGTAAACCTTTACGTCGCTATCTCTCGGAATCGGAATTACTTTCATAGTTATCTTAATGCCAGAAGGGCTGGAAACAATGTCCACGATACACGTGGAATCTGAACGTTGGCAAGTTGAAAATGCCAGGTCCCAGTGTTGCAATGATGAAACACGACAAGAGCAGCAGTATCGTCTGTTAACTCTCGTGGAATTCCACAGCCTCAGGCCTCGTTTTGCGGAAGGACTGTGGCTCTATGTTTTAACGTATATCTGACTGATCAAAGTTTTTTATATCCCTTACTCGTTGCAGTTCCAATTGCCGCTCATGTAGATGGGTCATCAGAAGGTATACGTCCCTATTAGATACACCTGAGTCGAATTTGGTGAAGCCATCGCAAAAACTTAGGATGTGCTCCTCATTTGTAGGAGAAGTTGGACAGAGGAGGGCGCCGCTGTCACCGGCTCAGCGATGAGATCGCAGATGTCAGCGATAAAGTTTTGAGCGCCTAAGAAAGCATAAAATTGTTGAAGGGGAAGGCCGATCGAAAGATGTTATAAATAAAAACCAGGGTTGAGGGGAAGATAAGAGTTTGACGTTTCATATTTGCTAAGGATAATCTAGGGTCCAGCTTCAAGTTGCCAGGCGTTTTCCGGAAATCGGAAAATTCGAGTGTGCTGTTGAAGTGCGGCCTGTCACTTGGCCACTTAAGAAGTTCTCCCCGTGTTGGTGTTGAGACTAAATAATCGTGGTCAAGGAAAAAAGGCCATTACAAGTGATGTCCAGTCATAAGTACTGATAATGAAAAGGAATCCTCTTCACTCTACTTTTCGCACTGGATAATCGCCGTTCACTGCACTAGTTCTCTCCTCCGCCATTGTTACGTTAGAGGAAGATTGTTGGAATCGAAACTCGGCGTATTTCCCTTCTCATTTGGTGTATCACATCGATGTTGTTCCGTAGCTAAGATTCCGAGATGTTAGATAATGAATGCGAGGTAAACAATGGCAGATAAAGGAAGACACTTACTCCGTTCATTGTCCTGTGATTCCTGTCGCTTTTTCTCCAGCTTCCAGTAGAGTATTCTTCGATGTAAAATGATAAGAAGTAAAGCAAAACTCTGTAAAAGAGATATCCTCATCATCCGCAATGATTTCATTGCAACAGATTACTCACGCAGAAGACATGATGACAAGCACGGGCAGAATCGTGTACAAGTCTGCAAAGAGCATTGAGTAAGTCGGTGGCGAGAAGAATTATCCAAGAAGATGAACCTATAGTTGTTCCTGAAAATATCTTCGAATTGAGTACACCCAAGACGATTTACACAAATCTTACCGAAACCAGCCGGAGCGCCTGGAAGGTTGGCTCTGACGGATGTGAAAGCAAATACTGCACCTGCGGGAACCACAAACATCTCCCCATAAATTTGGTGCTCGGGATATATGAGCGCTGCAGCACAGATTGTGAGAAATGCCATGGCGGTAAGCCCTGTATGATGTAAACAATATTCTGTTGATTGAACATGTCAAATCTTCACGAGACTCACAATTTGTAACCGCAACCATAACCACAAATACTTTCGTCGCCCTTGACCTCTCAATTCGCAAATAAAATTCAAGGTTATCTTGCACGTCGTTGTAGCTCACAAATGCCTTCAGAGCCGATATTTTAAAGTTCCTGTCTGACAGTGTAAGCATTTTTATGATGATTGCCTGACCGGTTTAGTTACACTGCAATACCGAAGGCATCGGTAACCTTCGTTGCTGAGACAGTCCCCGTATTTACATTTCGTGTGTAAAATGAGAACGGTGCAAGGTAGCTGATAAATAAACATGTAAGCATCATGATTCGTTTTGGGACGCAGCCATCAACGTACACGTCAAAGGGATAACTCTGTAGGGATGAATGACTTCCGATCGATTGCACTAGAAGGTATTCTTTCGAGGCAACAAGCTTTGTCACAGTTCTGAAGGAGGTATACGTGGAGACGAGACCAAGACACCATTCAGTGCCGTTCATTCGAAATGCTGTCTGATCCCCTGCCGCTGGCTGGGCAGTCCATGAGGGACTGCTGGTATCCAGCAGCACGCTACAGGTACAAGCACATAAATCCTTCAATATTGACTGACGACATAGGATCTTTTTACTCACTTAGTCAGATAAATGTCAATGACACTAGGCGCTTTTGATGAACAATTAATTGTGGAAGTCCATGCTGGATACCAGTTCATGACTATCGTTCTTGATATTGGGTCCACAGAGACAGCTTCTGCCGTCAAGGTGACCTAAATAAGCATTGCTGTTAGCGATAAAGTTCCCAGAAATTTCGAGAAAGCCTACATCCGCCGAGAGCCAATCGCTAACACTGCAATGGGAGCTTGAAATTGGAGAGGCTTGACTGTCATATGCGATGCTGCAATGAAAAAAGAAACCAAGCATGTTGTGACGAGTGCTCCCCAGTAGAGGGAGAACTTGGTGAAATCTTTTAGGCGCGAGCTGTTGGCTTGGGAATCAGTGTCACTCGCCGCAGTGGAAGATGGAGCATCATATTCAAGTCTGAAAGTCATGGAAACAAGTCAATGGGATACTGCCAGGAGGAAGATGAAGTTCGTTTTCGTCCATTGGCCTGTCCCTTAAGTAGCGTTGAGGGTAATGCCAGATATCCGAACCGCTTTCATAAAACGCCCTTCGATGCTGAGCACATGTACAGCGATGAGGACACTTAATTTCCGGGTTTTTTGCGATGCCGTCATCACAGCCGTAGCTGACAAAGCTCGGCCCGGGTCTCCATCTGAAAATCATGCATGGCCCGCGCGCCCTATCGGTTTTTACTTATCGCAAGTTGCACGCAATGTCAGACATGCAAACTTCTAGTGGCGCTTAATTTCTATCGCCGTGCTTCAAGGACCATGGGTTTTTACGAGGATGTTCCCTCTTTTCATTAATTTAGATAGATCCCACAGCCATCGCGATTCAAGTACACCTTGATTTCTTCAAATTATTCCTGTGCACGTCATGCATCGTGTGGCCCTTGCGATTCCGCCAACCATGAAAGGTATATAATCCACCAGAAAACCTCCACTTGCGAAGTGCAGTCCAATTGTAGTTTTCTTACAATCATCCGCATCTAAATTCCACCACATGCCATCTGCTACGACCCGTCTCATTCAAGTTGCCCTGTTGGGTATATTTTTCCGGATCGCAACCGCTGAAAAGCATCAGGCAAGGAAATATTTGCGGTTCAGTGAGTCTCTGTCCAACGCCTCATCCATTTCATAAATATTCATTAACGTGAATTTCCATAGGCGAACTGTAGTGCTGACTCCCCACCTTGCGGCACGGCTCCATACTGCTGCCCATCTGGGTAAGGCTTTTCTCTGTCTCTTCCCGAAAGACAATTGATGACCTTAACAGTCTCGAATGCACGTTTCGTCGTGGAATTCCCTTGTGTATCAACCCAAAAGAGCCCTACATATTAGGGTATGATCATGAGCCGTGCGCCGATCCATATCTATGTGAGCCCTCGATATTTTCTCGAGATTGTGATAATTGAGCGTACGATTCGTCAGTTAGATGTGATATCGTACTAGGAATCAGTGGATTTTGCTGCCGTATGTGAAACATGAACTGTCTTTGAATTTGTCTACTAACCGTTGGCGCATCAGCAATTGGAACTGTCTGTTTCACGCATGGAACTGGCCAAGATGTGCAATGTGTCGATGCCCTCGGAAAGACAGCAAACCCATTTCCGTCAGCAACAACCGGTGTCGTTCCTTCTTCGACTCCGATCCCAAGTAGCGACAGTGGGTCATCTACAGTCCTTCCGATGCTGGAATGTTTCCAACATTGATTCCAACTGCACTCAGAGCAAGTCCCTCCACTCCACGGATACCGTCAATGCGACCGTATATTTACCTATACCAGTAAACCTTATTGTTCTCTTTGACCTTAAAGACGACTAATATCTTTTTTAAGGCCTAAGTATTATGGTTAATGTGGTCACTTCTCCAAACGGAGGCGTCTTCGGTGTGCTGGTAGATGGTTTTAACACGACTTCTACAATTGATACCTTCTCTGGACCTGGAACTGAATCGCTTCCGGTCTGCTATCCTTATCAGGTTCCTCCATTTGCTGCTATTCCTCCCGGGTATCAGTCTCGATCGAACCACACTCTTACGCTGGTATATGTAGGTCCCTCATCGAGTGCGCCGCAAGGGACAAATACTAGCATCGTTCAATTTGACTCATTTTCTATTCCTGAGTCCGTTCTTACGACCAACGATCAAGGTGCTACTAGGCTACAAAATTTCAACATACATTTCTTGTCTATCTTCTTTACGTTGCTCCTTTATATTATGATTTAGTATCGTCGACAAGATTAGATATACGATAAATAGACTTGCGGTGTATCTCAGAGGATTTTCCAGATACAGAATATTGAGATGTTTAAATTGTCGCTCACGGAATTATTGCTTCATACGCGCCTCTAAGCCAATGAAACGAAGGAAACACTTACCCACTACCCCTTCGTCTGGTCAGATCGCCACAGCCAAGTGGCGCTTAGTATGCCCACCCGCCGACGCTCGCGATGCTGCAAGCAGGCGTGTCGTCGCCGAAAACGACAGCGTCTGGAGCGTTGGATGACGCGAGGAGACAAGGGTCTGCGAATAACGATCCAGTAATCATTCACGTACCAACCAGCGTAAGAGCAAGTACCTACCGATTGCCCGCATCCCCACATCCATCTATCCTCGCCCGCTTTCTTCGCTCTCTCTCTTGACATCGACAACCCCAACCGCGGAGGTCCATCTTCGTACACAGTCTGTTCGTACAAGTTCGTTACGTCTGTAGACGACGAAAAGACAAATGTACATCAAATTTGACAGCGCAGAGATGTTGTGCAACTGACCGTCAGGGATTGCGATTCTGCCAAACATACGCGAGGGCCAGAAAAGCCTAACGTTTCCGCGTTCGCCAGTAGTACATTATTTCTATCGCCCTTCTACGGTGCTTCTGACTCCTACTGGCTCGCGCTGTCGATCTCGCCGCATTTCTGCATCTCCAAACTGCGTTAACATTTGAATGGGGGTGGACGATGAAGTGATGCGGATGAGATCTGGGAGGGAGTGGGAGGAGTGGGCAGGGTGAGGTGTAGATTCGAAATCAGATAAACTAAAAATAGAACCACATCCAGTGAAATCCATCCTCTGCTGCCCGCCTCGGCTCCTGCTGACCCATGTTCACCCTAGATTCCTGCCATCCCAACGTAACATCTCTCGGTATGTGGTCCAGGTTCTCCTCTCCTTCTCGCTCTCACCCTTGAGTTCTTACCTTAGGTGTTGTCGTCGACCATGGATAGGTTTCGAGGAATACTAGACGGCCGACGAAGGACGAGAATCGGTGCGCATCGGGTTCGTAAATATACATTCTTGGCGATAGCGACAAGAATGTCTGATGTCGGAGCCCGCCGACGTGGAGAGCCGACGTTCTGGCTGCATCCCTTTCCATACGACCATCGATTGGAGAGCGCGATCGGGCACAAGCCGAGTGCACGTCGCGTCGCATGCTGATGACCCCAACCAACACTCGCCACCCTCCGCAGGAGATGCCGTATATGATCTGCTGGAGAGGTGGCAGGTGAAGGCGGGGTAAGTACGAGGCAGCGCATAGAACGACTTTTAGAATAACGGCCTCGAGGAGGGGGGCCAAGGTGGCGTCGTCCACGTCGTGCGCTACTGTCGTGTCTGCCTGCCTTCGTCATTGTGCTACCCACTCGTCTCCCAAGCCTTCTCAGCTACCATCATCGGACTAGCCGCTCCAAGTCCATCTCGCCCATGTTTGCCTGTAACGTCGAGCTCATGGCCGACTCGTAAGTGCCTCTGTTCATTCTTCCCCGCCCGCTTGTCGCTAATAATGTCATATCTAAAGCAGCCCATTAAGGTCAGCAAATGTTCTCATGCACGTAAGTAAGGGTTGCCACTCACCTTAGCAGAGACTGACAATTAATCCTGTACCACCCACCAGCACGACATTGGATAGCAAAGGTACGACCAACGCTCGTACTCACCGCCTCGGTTCCTGCTGACCCCCCGTTTAACCCCAGATCCCCGCCATGCCAGTGTATCTCTCGGTACATAGTACACGTTCTCCTCTCCTCCTCGCCCTCGAAGATGTTGCCGCGGGTGTTGTCATCGGCCATAGGACAGGTTTCGAGGCATAGACGGACGACGAAGGACGAGAATTGGCGCGCATAAGGTGCATAAAAGGCCTTGGCGATGGCGTCAAGAACGTCGAAGCCTGACGACGTGCAGAGCTGACGTTCGGCCTGCATCTCGTTCGTATGCCCAGCCAGCGACCCGCGAGCGGAATTGGCCACCACACGCCCAGCGCATATCGGCCAACGTACGTCGTCTCTCTGCTCATGCTGATGACCCCAACTCTCGTCGACCTCCAACAGCGACGCCGATCCGCCGGACCTGGTGGTGGGCGAAGGCAGGGTATGTTGTACACGAGGCGGTAGCAACGAAGGATTAACGGCCCTCGTCGTCCATCCGGTGCGTCATGCATCACTGTCTTCGCTGCCTTTTGAATCGTCGTACATAGCTAACGGGTGGCATCGTGAGGTGCGACGTGTTGCGGGTGTGGCTATTACACGCACGTAAGTCTCAATCCAAAGTATACGCAAGAAAACGGATGCTTACCGATCTTAGCCGTCGTTCCTCGCCCCCCGTCTCCCTCTCGTCGTCGTCGTCATCGCCAACCACCATCGCCAGCCACCCGCCAGCCACAAGCCCTCCGAAAACCCCCATCCGTCGCTATGGCCCTTCTTCTTGCTCTCGCTCTCGCTCCGCCGCCGCCACGTGGCACTCTGCCTGCCCGCCCGGTGACACTCGGAATTCGTGAGGAAGGGGTGTCATAGACACCAACGCGGATCCCATCTTCGATCGACCGCCCAACGCCTGCCGGACCAGCTCCGCCAGCCCAAAACGAAGTGCAGGAAAGGAAAGCGCCGCCGCCTGCGCAAGTGCCGGCACAGAGCAGCACAGCACAGGGAAGAGGAGCGGCTGTGGGGATGAATGCGGCGTGTCTGCGGCGTGTTGAAGGAACTACAAACGACGACGAAACAGGGTAAGTAAGTACAAGCTAACGGATGGACGAAACGAATGAGTGTTTACCTGCACGTCTGCCGCTTTGCGCAGCCTCGGTTACGCACGACCCACTGCACTGCCGCCCCTTCCTCGACCTCCCGATGTTCAGCCCAGATTCCTGCCGTCCCAACGTAACATCACATCTCTCGGTATGCGTTCCAGGTCCTCCTCTCCTTCTGCTTCTCGCTCTCACCCTTGGGACTCACCCTGGGCGTTGTCGTCGACCACGGATAAGATTCGAGGAATAAACGGCCTCCGAAGGCGAAGGACGAGAATCGGTGCGCATCGGGTTCGTAAACACACAATCTTGGGTTCATATAGCGCCGAGAATGGCCGATGGCTGAGCGAGCCCGACGACGGCGTGGAGGGGCGAGGGTTCTGGGTTCTGGCTGCATGCCTTTGCATACCGCCAGACCATCGTCCATCGATTGAAGAGCGCGATGACGCAGGCAGCACAGGCCCAGTGCACGTCATTTCGCGTGCTGGTGACCCCAGCCAACACTCGCCACCCAAGCAGGAGATGCCGTATCTGATCTGCTGGAGAGGTGCCAGGTGACGGCGGGGTAAGTACGAGGCAGCGCATAGAACGACTCGAGGAGGGGGGGCCAAGGTGGCATCGTCCACATGAATCCATCCGGTGCGTCGTGCACTACTGTCTGTCTTCTCTGCCTGCCGTCGTCATTGCCCTACCGGTGTTCGTTCGTGGGTGGCTACATCGCAGATAGGATAGGACGAGTGCTGCAGAGAGAGAGAGAGAGATTAAGTACGAGCCAACGAATCGATGACGAGGGTGCGAGACTTACATGTCGATTGTGTTTTTTCTTTCTTTTCGTAGCTACAGTGGTTATCGGGTGCCCCGAGTCGATATCCTGCCACTCCATACGCCCTGCCAAGTCATGCTCGAAACCGGTCCCGTCGTCGAACGTGCTGCCAAGGAGAACGGAGCGCGGAGAGGGATGGAATGGGCAGTCTGGGACGTGTTGAATGAAGGTGCGGCTACGAATGACGAGCAGGTAAGTGTCAATCCGCCGTATATACGAGCAAATGGATGCCTACAATTCGGCATTTGCACTCCTCGCTGGCGGTCCCTCTCGACATCGACATCGCCGCCCGGAATGGATTGACGTTGGGGCGTTGGTGTTGCGGGATGGGATCGAGAGCGCGACGGTGCGATCGGTACCAGTGTCGGTACGTACTCGTGTCCCTGCGCCGTGATTTCTAGTGCTCATTCCGCCCTCGTCGTTGCTGTACTGCAGCCCATGCTTTCGTTGTAGCCGTCCCGCGGTGTGAGAGATGATGCCGGTAAGTCCGGCGACGCGGTGGGGACGAGTGACGTCGTTTTAAGCTGTAGGCAGGGCATGGGAGGGAGTGGTGGTGAGATGGAAACGAGGAGTAGGTGGGTGGTGCGGTGCGGAATGTATATCAGACGTTTGTCGCTTCTGTGCATGTCAGTAAGGGAGATGTGACAACGCGGAGACTGTGAGTACAGACCTTGGGTATTCCCGGCCGTTTTCGATGCTCTCGAGCGCAAGAGGGATGGCTTGGATGGTGCAGACGGTGTGCATAGATGAGATCGAGGGCGGCGCAGATGCGGACATTGGTACAGGCGTATGTATGCTCTCGTTGCTGTGCTCTGGCCTGGTTACGCATTTTCGCAGTTGTCGCCGTTGGTCAAGTTCGTTGCGCCGCTGACTGAAGTCGAGAAGACAACCGAAGGAAGGATGGAGAGGGCGAGGTGCGGTAGAGTAGTTACGGGCGATGCCGGTTATAAATTGAAAAGAGATTTTACGTCATGTGTCCACTCTCCTCTCTACTACTGCGATGTCGACTGAAGAAGCCAGCGTATGTCTGTCTGCTCTCCTATGTGGTCCGTGCTAACACTCTGTCCAGGCCGTTCCCGCCTCTCAGCGAGGCAGCTGGACCTCGTTCCTCAAATCCATCGCCTCCTTTTCCGGCGATCTCTCCTCGCTCACTGCGCCTCCCTTTATCCTCTCACCTACTTCTCTCACCGAGTTCCCCGGTACGTCTGCCGTTCATCCATCCTTATCGCGCTCATCGTTTTGCAGCCTACTGGTGCGAGCGGCCCGACTATTTCGCGGCCATCGCAGATGCCAAACCCGGCCACGACCGCGCGCTGGCTGTCCTCCGATGGTTCATCAGTACTCTGAAGGACCAGTACACATCCAGAAACGAGGAGCTAGGATCTGAGAAAAAGTGTGTCCCACCCCCCATCCACTCTCCCATCCCTTCCTAACACCTCACGCAGACCCCTCAACCCCGTCCTCGGTGAAGTGTTCTACGGCACCTGGCCCGACAAGAACGGGCGCGGGGCTACATCCCTCCTCGTCGAGCAGGTCTCGCACCACCCGCCCATCACCGCCTACGTCATCGAGAACAAGACCAAGCGCCTCAGGCTCGTCGGCCACAACGCGCAGAAGACCTCCTTCTCCTCGGGGTCCATCATCGTCAAGCAGATCGGACACGCGCTGCTCAGCGTCGGCGACACGGAGCACTTCCTCATCACCCTCCCCAAGCTGCGCATCGACGGCCTGTGGTACGGCTCCCCCTACATCGAGCTCGCGGATACCAGCTACATCGTCGGCGGGGGGCACATTTGCAGCATCGAGTATAAAGGGAAGGGGTACTTTTCGGGCAAGTCGCATACGTTCAAGGCGACGGTGGTGCCGATGCCGGGGCATGGGGGCGCAGGGCCGCGCGAGATCGTCGTCGAGGGGACGTGGCATGAGAATAGCAGGTTCACGAAAGGCGGCGCGGGGTCGTTCCATGAGGTGCACGAGCACAAGGAGGAGGTGGAGCCCGTCGAGTGGGATGCGGAGATCGGTGAGTATGAGACGAGGAGGCTGTGGTTCCTCGTCGCCAAGGGCATTAGGGAGGGCGATTTCGAGCTGGCGAGTCGGGAGAAGAGCCGGATTGAGGTATGTGGAGATGACTTTGATTCGCGCATCATTGCTAACTTTCCGCCAGAACGAGCAGAGACAGAGACGGAAAGACGAGGCGGCGGAGGGTACGAGCTGGCAGTTGAAGCACTTTGATCATGTCGACAACGATCCCATATGTGAGTCCGTTCGTTCGCTTTCCTTACATCCCTTTCCTTTGTTTTCTTTTTCACGTCTACTTTACCCGTACATCCCTCCCTTCGCATACTCTTGTACGCTCGCACACCCCTCATTGTCCCATCGCCCCATCGCACCATTCCATCCCCACTCATTTGACCATGAACGGAACCCCAATTGGCAATCGCCGTTATCGATCTCGGCATCATCATCACCCTCATCATCACCATCTCTCTGTTTCATGAACTGTTTCTACACACGCCGCAACCCAATCCCTCTCAAATTCGCCTTGCCCCTCCTGCACATTCCATTCGATATTCCTCCTTCTGACTGTCGTTTTGTTCTTGTCAACGTTGAACGTTTGAATCCTGACACTGACTATTTCGTTTGCTCCTTTCTTCTCACTCACTCCATCGCACTCTACATACCGACTTGGACTTTGACTTCAAACTCGACTTGCAATTTTTTGGCCTACATGGCATGTACGCAATACAACACGATGCAACGCAATGCACGGAAACGACGGCCAATCGATGACTCCACGACGCACTGCATGTCGGTCTTTGATATCCGTTTTTGTTATGCCCTGATGCGTGCCGTGGTTTTATTTACGTCATTCACCCATCCCTTCCTCCATGACTTTTCGCGGTGTGGGTTTCGATTGTGCTGTCATCCCCACCACGCTTTGTCTTCCACTCTGCTCCCTCGTTATTGTTCTCTGCGTCCTCGGCCGTCATCTCACTTCCATCCGAACACGCGCGTGTGTGTGTCGTATCGTATCGAACTCGAACCGGAACTTGGACATGAACGCGAAAAACTTGTTGACAACTCGTCGACGCCCGAAACCTCGCGCCCAATCGAACTAACCGAACTAAACTGACGAACTACTGAACCCTCACCCTCGACGTCGACGTCGACCTCAACCTCAACCTCAACCTCAACCTCATCCTCGACCTCGACCAAAAAAAAACAACGCGACCAACGGGAATAGACGAACAGCACGCGCGGACCGCGAAGATCATGCCCCCCGCGGAGGACACGTATGTGTTCAAGGGGCATTGGCCGGCTGCGTTTGCGGGCGCGCTGGCGAAGGCGGAGGCGGAGGGGCAGGAGGTGGGAAGTAGGTTTTTTAGAGTGTAGGTTTTTTTGAGGGAAGAGAGCAGGCGCAGGCGCAGGAGCAGGAGAAAAGGCGGAGGACGGTCCTGCAGCAGGGGCGGGATCTAGTAGTGTCTCGGAGGCTCGGGTTTCTTGGACGGTTGGGATTTAATTGTGCAAGTGTTGCTGTTGGTGAATTTGTGTGTCGGCGCGATGGATGGATGGATAGATGGGGATGGGGACAGTATAACAGTACTTATTTAATCGATCTTTGTGTGCCGGATGGCGGTGTGTTGGTGTGTTTCTTTGGGCGAGTGCGCCTTGTGGTTAGACGGCGACGGTGAGTACGAACGAGCCTTGTTCGTGCGTTTTTCAGTGGAACGGCGCGCTCGCGGGTGGTTTCTAATTGCGAGTCTGACTGAAAATTGTCATAGGTGTCGAAATATTATTAGTACATACCCTCTGGACTCTTTTCTGTGCGTTGGAAAGGGCAGCAGGGGATGGATTTCACTGCACGCACGACTTCAATTATCTGCCGATTTCGCACGAAAATATTCTTGGTACATCTACTATTCATTACACACATTCCCTCTCGCTTTCTTCCTTTACTGTTGGATTAGAAGGCGGTGTAAAAACTTGATGATAACGCTGACGCTGACGTGGACTGAGCAGCCAGTGTGGATAAATACTTATGGATCCCAATCGAACGAAAGGATCGCGAGAGTGTTGGAAGAGTACATAAGCGAAGAAGAAAAAAGAGAAAAAGGAGGGTTGTCGAGCGCCGTCCAGAATGAAAGCAGCGTCATGCGATCTCAGGCTCAACGCCATGGCCATCTCAACAACAACCTCGACGACGGGTCGAGAACGCGTCAAGCGCGTCGTTATCCCTCCACAATAAGCCTAAAATATTGATCGTAGAGGGTGTTAGTAGATCTTAGGTTGGAAGTAAAGGAGATACGAACCAAATGTACGGATATGCATGCAGCATTCATCCATCTTCGAGATCAAAGTCTCTGCAAATCACTTGACCGTCGTTCAAAGCATCTGACACCGGGCCCTCACTCCGGGGGCCAGGTCGAGAAAGGCACTCCGGGCGCGAACATATGGCCAAGTAGACGCAGTGAAGATGTACTATGCGGGAGGGTCGCCAGCGATTTCGACAATATATTCGTGAGTTGTGCCCCAAGAAACGAGAGCACACAAGTGGCCCTTGTCTGTCTTCTTCACTATCTTTGACGCGTACTTACCTGAGGTGGCACTGCCTCCAGCAAGAAGCCTCATCATTGGTCAATATATTATACTACTAACGGCAGGCCATCTCAGTTGGGGGACGGAGGTGTGTGGGGCACACGTACTTGAGTTTGAGTGGAAGAGAGGAGGGTTGGTGAGCGACTGCAGGACTGCTTGAGGGAGGGCCCGGGGCCGGCGCACTGCTGTGGGCGGCCGTGGCTGAATATATATATAACTAAAGCAGCGAGCACTTCACCTTGCCTGTCCACTCCTCCCACTCCCTCGCAAATCTCGTCCGCATCATCTCATCACTGTCTACCCACATTCAAATACCCACCCAGTTTGGAGATGCAGTAACGCGGCCAGATCGACAGCGCGAGCCAGTAGAATTCAGGAGCACCGTACAAGCCTGAGGGCGATAGAAACAAATGTACCACCGAACGCGGAAATGTCAGTCCACTGGCCCTCGCGTATGTTTGGCAACATCGCAACTTGAACCCCTGACGGTCAGTTGCACAACATCTCTGCTCTGTCAAATTTGACTTACACCTGTCTTTTCGTCGTCCACAGATGTAATGAACTTCTACGAACCGACCATATACGAAGATGAACCTCCCCGGTTGCGGTTGGAGATGATATAAAGAGAGAGAGCGAAGAAAGCGGGCGAGGATAGATGGCTGCGAAGATGCTGGCAATCGGTAAGTACTTGCTCTTAGATTGGTTGGTTCGCGAATGCTTACTTCATCCTTATTCGTAGACTCGCGTCATTCAACGCTCCAGACACCATCGTTCTCGGTGGCGACGACCTCACTTCCTACCGTATTGCGAGCGTCGGCGGGCGGGCATACGGAGCGCCACTTGGATGTGGCGATCTGACCAGACAAAGGGATAATGGATAATCGTAGCTGCGGAAACGCAGACTAATTGTAAGTGTCTCCTTCGTTTCATCAGCTTAGAGGCGCGTACTCACCCCTCTCTGCGTAGTCCGCTTGCTGTGTGTGATTTTTAGGCAGATGGTAGTCCAGAGCGTAGGGAGCAATCACTCCGTGAGCGGCAATTTAAACATCCTGGATCATTCCATATTCAGTATCCAGCCAGTACTCCGAAATACACCGCAAGTCTAAAGTTTTGCGCATATCTAATCTTGTCGATGATACTAAAACACGACATAAAGGAGCAACGTAAAGAAAATAGAAAAGAAATGTATATTGAGATTCTGTAGCCTAGTAGCACCTTGATCGTTGGTCGTAAGAACGGATTCAGGAATAGAAAATGAGTCAAATAGAACGATACTTGTATTTTCGGATCCTTGTGGCGCACTCGGTGAGGGACCTACATATACCAGTGTAAGAGTGTGATTCGATTGAGACTGATATCCCGGAGGAATAGCATGGAATGGAGGAAACTGGAGAGGATAGCAAGCAGGAAGCGATTCACTTCCAGAGAAGGTATCAATGGTAGAAGTCGTGTTAAAACCATCTACCAGCACAGAGAAGACGCCTCCGTTTGGAGAATTGACCACATTAACCATAATACTTAGGTCTTAAAAAAAAAAGACATTAGTCATCTTTGACGTCGAAGAGGACAATGAGGTTTACTGGTATAGGTAAATGATACGGTCGCATTGGCGGTATCCGTGACGTGGAGGGACTTGCTCTGAGTGCAGTTGGAATCAATGTTGGAGATATTCCATGCATCGGAAGGACTATAGATGACACCATGATCGCTACTTGGGATCAGAGTAGAAGAAGGAATGAGACCGGTTGTCGCTGACGGAAATGGGGTTGCTGTCTTTCCGAGGGCATCGACACAGTGCACATCGTTGCCAGTTCCATGCGTGAAACAAGTAGTTCCAATCGCTGATGCGCCAACGGTTAGTAGATAAATTCAAAGACAGTTCATGTTTCACATACGGCAGCAAAATCCACTGATTCCTAGTACGATATCACATCTAACTGACGAATCGTACGCTCAATTATCACAATCTCGAAAAAATATCGACGAAAGAGGCTCACATAAATATGGATCGGCGCATGGCTCATGGTCATACCCTAATATGTAAGGCTCTTTTGGGTCGATACACATGGGAATGCCACGATGAAACGTGCATTCGAGGCTGTTATAGGTCATCAACTGCAATCTTTCGGGAAGAGACAGAGAAAAGCCTTACCCAGATGGGCAGCAGTATGGAGCCGTGCCGCAAGGTGGGGAGTCAGCACCACAGTTCGCCTATGGAAATTCACGCTTAATGAATATTTATGGAAATGGATGAGGCGTTGGACAGAGACTCACTGATACCGCAAATGTTTCCTTGCCTGACGGCTTTTCAGCGATTGCGATCAGGGAAAATATACCCAACAGGGCAACTTGAATGAGACGGGCCATACTAGTAGATGGCATGTGGTGCAATTTAGATTCGGATGATTGTACGAAAACCACAGTTGAACTGCAGTTCGCAACTGGTAAGTGTTCTGGTGGATTATATACCTCTCATGGCTGGCGAAATCGTAAGCCTGGGTCACGATGCATGACATGTACAGGAATAACTTGAAGAAATCAGGGTTGCACTTGAATCCGAATCTATCTAAATTGGTGAAAAGAAGGAACACCCTCGTAAAAATCCCCATGATCCTTGAAGCACGGCGATGGAAAGTTAAGGCCCCTAGAAATTTGCATGTCTTCCATTGCATGCAGCTATATCCAGTTGTGTGCGGTTGCACGCAATTTACGATCTGCGTGACAGTTGGGCGCTAAGCAAGAACCGATAGGGCGGAGGGCCATGCATGATTTTCAGATGGAGTCCGACCTGGGCCGACTTTCTACGGCTCTGACGTCCTGTGACAATGGCATCGCAAAAAAACCAGTGGCCGGAAATTAAGTCCTCACCTTATCACCGTACATGTGCTCAACATCGGGCGTTTTATGAAAGCGGTTGCATTGCCCTCAACGCTACTTAAGGAACAGGCCAATTAACTGCAACGGACGAAAACGAATCTCATCCTCTCTTGGCAGTATCCCATTGAGTTGTTTCCATGACTTTCAAACTTGAATATGACACTCCATCTTCCACTGCGGCGAGCGACACTGATTCCCAAGCCAACAGCTCGCCGCGCCTACAAGATTTTACCAAGTTCTCCCTCTACTGGGCAGCACTCGTCTCAACATGCTTGGTTTCTTTTTTTATTGCAGCATCGCATATGACAGTCAAGCCTCTCCAATTTCAAGCTCCCATTAGCAGTATTGACGATTGGTTCACGGCGGATGTAGGCTTTCTCGAAATTTCCGGGAACTTTATCGCTAACAGAAATGCTTATTTAGGTCACCTTGACGGCAGAAGCTGTCTCTGTGGACCCAATCTCAAGAACGATAGTCATGAACTGGTATCCGGCATTGACTTCCACAACTAATTGTTCGTCAAATGCGCATATTGTCACTGACATTTATCTCACTAAGTGAGTAAAAAGATCCTGTGTCGTCAGTCGAGATTGGAGGATTTATGTGCTTGTTACCTGTAGCATGCTGCTGGATACCAGCAGTCCCTCATGGACTGCCCAGCCAGCGGACGGGGATCACGCAGCATTTCGATTGAATGGCACTGAATGGTGTCTTGGTCTGGTCCACACGTATCCTTCCTTCAGAACTGTGACAAAGCTTGTTGCCTCGAAAGAATACCTTCTGGTGCAATCAATCGGAAGTCATTCATCCCTACAGAGTTATCCATTTGACGTGTACGTCGATGGCCGCGTCCCCCGAATCATGATGCTTACATGTTTATTTATCAGCTACCTTGCACCGTTCTCATTTTACACGCGAAATGTAAATACGGGGACTGTCTCAGCACCGAAGGTTACCGATGCCTTCGGTATTGCAGTGTAAGTAAACCGGCAGGCCAATCATCACAATAATGCTTACACGGGCAGACAGGAACTTTAAAATATCACTTCTGAATACATTTCTGAGCTACACCGACGTACAAAAGAACCTTCAATTTTATTTGCGAATTGAGAGGTCAAGGGCGACGAAAGTATTTGTGGTTATGGTTGCGGTTACAAATTGTGAGTCTCATGAAGATTTGACATGTTCAATTCCATTTACATCATACAGGGCTTACCGCCATAGCATTTCTCACAATCTGTGCTGCAGCGTTTATATATCCCGAGCACCAAATTTATGGGGAGATGTTTGTGGTTCCCGCAGGCGCAGTATTTGCTTTCACATCCATCAGAGCCAACCTTCCAGGCGCTCCCGCTGGTTTCGGTAAGATTTGTGTAAATCGTCTTGGGTGTACTCAATTCGAAGATATTTTCAGGAACAACTATAGGTTCATCTTCTTGGATAAATTATTCTCGCTTACCGACTTACCCCGATGCTCTTTGCAGACTTGTACACGATTCTGCCTGTGCTTGTCATCATGTCATTCTGCGTGAGTAATCTGTTGCAATGAAATCCATTGCGGATGATGATGATATCTCTTTTACAGAGTTTTGCTTTACTTCTTATCATTTTACATCGAAGAATACTCTACTGGAAGCTGGAGAAAAAGCGACAGGAGTCACAGGACAATGAACGGAGTAAGTTTATTCCTTTATCTGCCATAGTTTACACCACAGTCGTTATCTAACATCTCGGAATCTCAGCCACGGAACAATATCGATGTGATACACCAAATGAGAATGGAAATATGCCTTATACCGGAACTGAAATTTCACAGCCTGAGTTTCGATTCCAACAATCTTCCTCTAATGTATTAATGGCGGAGCAGAGAAATAATGCAGTGAATGGCAAACATCCAGCGTGAATGGTGTAGTGAAGAGGATTCCTTTCTCATTATCGGTACTTATGACTCGACACCACATGTCATGGTCGTTTTTGTCTCTGACCACGATTATTTAGTCTCGACACCAGCCGTGGGAGGGAACTTATTCTTGAGGGAACTTATTCTTAAGTGGCCAAGTGTGGCCGGAATTACAGTTACAGGCCGCACTTCAACAGCACCCTCGGATTTTCCGGTCTCCTGAAAACCCCTGACAACTTGGGACTGGAACCTAGACGTACTTAGTAATACAGTCGACACCCTCATAACCCATACCCCTCGGTGAACGGCCCAGGGTATATGTTATCAGGGGTTATGGGTTTGCTGAGGTATTCTAAAAATAGATTCGAAAACCCGCAAAAAAATCAAAAACAATTGTGGGCAACGTATTTGTAACTAAACTATTGCTGGCGATGAGGTATACTAATTTGAAAGATAAAATCTACACCTTCTGGAAAAAGTCAGTTAAAATAGTATTTTTCATGCCTCTGGTCTCGTCGCGGCGGATTTGCCTGTCGAAAGATCCCAATATTACTTCTACCTTTCGTGCAATGGGTTTGTTAATATCCTCTGTGTATCTAACAATAGTTGAAGCTTCCTTGAGGACGTCACGCCGGGTTGGATGAGGCTCTAGGGGAATGTATGGGTCGTGGGTTATCGCGGACTTATGGGTTATAGTGTGCAAATCTCCGCCCACCAAGTTGGTGGAGTGGAAAAGTTATGGGATATAAGGGTTTATGGGTTATCTAAGGTATAGGTTATGAGGGTGTCGATTGTATTAAACTCTTATCTTCCCCTCAGCCCCGGTTTTCATTTATAACATATTTCAATTGGCCTTCAATTATATGGCTTCTTAGGCGCTCAAAACTTTATCGCTGACATCTACAATCTCATCGCTGAACCGGTGTCAGCATAGCCCTCTTCTGTCCAGCTTCTCCTACAATGAGGAGCACATCCTAAGTTCTCATTTTTCACCCTTCACGATGGCCTCACCAAACTTGACGGAGTTTTATCCAACAGGGACTCCGTACATGGCATGGCTGTGTGGCATGTGCTATTCTTAGTCTTTCTACATAGTCACGTGCTCCGGTCTGATGGGCTGCGCGCACTATTACACCCACTACTAGTACATAGGCGGCAATTGGAACTGCAATAAGGGATATTAATCATTCAGATTTACGTTAAAACATAGCACCCTAAGAAAACTAATTGAATCAATGTGATACTGGCAGCTTATTGGCTGCAAATTGAATCAGTCACAGCGACATGCTGCCACATGCTGCATCCTTCGATGCTCATCACTCCCTAAGAAGGAGAAATCGTTTCTCCGCAATGTTCTTGACAACGATTAAGGCTTATTCGTAGTAGCGCTCAACGGGCGCTATATACAAATGACTGACAAAGCGACACGGAGCGACCATATCTGATGATCGATTGTCTGCTCATATCGCAGTTTCTTTTCTTAGGCCCTCTTTCTATACAGCGAAGAAGGCGGGTATGACTCTTTTCTGACACATTTTTCATGACCATCGCTTGATAGATTTTCCATTGAATGAGGAGAAAGATCATTGCCGCTTTAGATAATAGCATATAAGTAATCCTGATAGACCACAGGCATAGCAGCAACTCACCCAATTCAAAGATTTCTCCTCTCGATACCCCAACGCGGCCCTCATCAGTTTACACATCGCTCTCTCTCTACCTTATCATGGGTACAGATATTGACCCCGACGCATACAACGCTCTCCCTACCATTCCAACAGCTGACGCAAATTTCAAGGCTCAGCTGCGAGCTTCAAACGCCATCGATGACCCAAGCTCCCTATTCTCCCAGCTTGCAGGATTATTCGCCGAATATCCAGCTTATGCTGTCTGCCTTAACCACCGTCACTACCCTTTGTACACCGGCGAGCGTATGGTCGCAGAAAACAACGTAACAAAACCGTCCCTCGAAACAGCTTCCGATATCATCCCGGAGCGCTGGTTAATAACTACCAACCCGGATACGGCCCAGTCCACATTCACCGCGTTCGAATTCAAATTCGCCGATGGAACCTGCTTCCTCGGCGCTCCTGATCAAGACTTTTTGAGAGGATTCACTAATATTCTTCGAGACAATTCGATCGGCTTTGACGTCTTGGGGGTCTGCATCGCTCCTCAACCTGGGGAGCTGCCGGATGGTTCTGTCTTTTGGGAGAAGGCCGGCCCTGGAGACCGAGAGCAAGTTCTCCAGATCGTCGACAGATCCATACCACCGGTTCAGAATAGCTACCAATCAGTGTGGGTCCCCTCAACCGATCTGAAGCCGAAGTTGGCGTGCACGCATATCTGCACTAGATGCCCTCCCTAGATTCTGGGCTGGGGGGGGGGGTGGATATTCGGGTTCTAATCAATTACTTCAACAGTAGGTGCGTGAGTGTAGAGGAGATCTAGATCTGGAGAGGAAAGGATAGGAAATTAGTCGATCACGGTTCTGTATGAGTATTGCGTAGTTTGTTCCGCCTGTACAGTGTATAGTTGTTTCGTACAAGATTCTACTTGTGCTTTCATAGTCATATCATTCATGCTCATGATTCTTTCTCCTTCGAAGGACCTTTCACTTCGCACAAGGGGCTTACAATATTTTCCCGCTTATGGCAAAACGAATAATTACAAAGGTATACCTACTTCTCTATATACTCTACGAGATGAAGCCGCTCCCGGGTCACACTTCGCGCTTCCAACGACCAAAAAAATGGTTGGTCTTCCTCCGAGTCGATGTCTCCCTTGCTTCGATGTTGGAGGCGAGATGGTACGATATGATGATATGACTTCTGAAGAAGCGCACGTCCTAGACCGTGTTGAGTTGGGATCGTGTTGGGATACAATTCGAGATCATTTCTACCTCAACTCCTCATGCTAGTAGGATTATGAAAGCTTCCTGGAAGGTAATGGACTCGGAGGGAAATGAGCGAATTAGATGGGAGGACGCGAGAGGAAGAATGAAGGACGGACTCGGAGGGTGAGAGAGAGACAGGGAAGATGGATATGCGAAGATCGACAGTGGATAGAGTCGAGCGGAGCGATGTTCTTGACATGCGACAAGTAGGCGGCCTATGAAGCTTAACATCATGCCGTTTGAACTTGGCTTGAACGCATGAAAGAACTGACTCGGACATTACCTTGTGAGGTCGACGGACATATCCTTTCCATCTTTTCAGCCTCGTGAATGGTCTAGCAATAGCTGTTCCTGTCGCAAATAGAAAGCAAGGGATGGGAAAGTGTCAGTGAGAGCAAAGTGAAAGAAGGTGCCAGTGTGCTGCGGGCGAGGACAAGGCGAGGATCAGCTGGGCGCAAGGTGATATGAGAGAAGAAAGGGGAGACCAGCAACTATACGAGGAGTATAAAAGAAGTAATTTATGCACAGACCATTTGAAGGACGAGTTGCAACTCGAGACGGGCAAGAGATGCTTGACGTCATCGGAACATGCCGAAGCTCGCCGAGAACCCTTCCGAATGGCGGTTTCCTCAGATTCCCGGAGAATTACTCTGATTTATACGTCGGATTTCTCACAAAACGGTCCCCCTTCCTACAATTGCTGAGCTTTATTTATTTTCGTGAATCTAATACACGCCCGGTACTAATCGATACTACACACCTCCCACTCCCTCCCGTACCTCGTCCTCATCATCTCATCCTCAAGCCCCATACGCCTCCAAAACATCCCAAACACGAAACACACAAACCTAACACACGGGCCCAACACCACCCACGCCTCCGGCCGCCTATACACCCTGCTCTCTCTCTCAACCAAGAGCCTGCAGCGGCATGGTGTAATAGCACAACGGTGTGCAGGCAATACGCCCCCGTGTAGGATGGGTGCCGCACGATGTTGTAAGTCCCCGTCGTCACCAGCGTGTGGTTCTCGACAATAGTGAGGTGGTACGTGAACCGCCGCGCCATCTTGCGGAAGCACAATTGGCGGACCACACATCCAAACGCAACTAGAGCTGCGCTGAGCAGGGCAAGTGGGGAGAGGAAGATACAAGACGCGTCTTTGTCCCCAGGCAGCAGGAAAGATGTTACGCCTGTGGGTGCACGGAGGATGACGAGCTCAACGACGGCGTGTGTCCAGACGACAGACTATAGGCAGTAGAGTCGGGCCCGTCAGATTTGCTTCGCGTATACCGGTTTTCAATCGCACCTTCTACGCCGCAAGCCCCCAAAACCGCACTCGGTCTACCACCATCGGCTTATCCTTGGCTTTGCCAACTTCTCGTCCTTTATTGCTCTTATCCCCTTGCGTAGGGTGAATTGAGAATCTTCACCGCACAACGTCCATATGGATTTAGGGTAGACTGTAGTTGGCAAGCTTCAACTCGTCTCGTCAACCTCTCATAATTCATCTAACTGCAGAAGCCCTGTGGTGATTCCATTGTATCAAGTGATAGAGCTACTAGTTTAGTGGCGAGGGTAGGCACATCGGAAGTAGGTTTGGAGCAAGTCGCCTCGCTAGCCTAGAAGACTCAATGAATACAATAGATCTCCGAAAACTAGGAGTGCAATGTGGAAAGAGCTCGAATTTCAAGAACTTGAGCAACCAGCAAATTTTCTCCAGGCTTTCAGAATGGGTTCTCCGAACCACGGGATGGCTATGATTAGTTTGCGGAAACGTGTTTGAAAACTAGCTTTCACATCGCACAATGGGTATTCTTGCATGATGACTATTTCAAGGAATGGAGAAAAATTGTGGGCTTGTATCAGGGAAATGATAATTGCTGAGCAGCCAGTGTGGATAAATACTTATGGATCCCAATCGAACGAAAGGATCGCGAGAGTGGTGGAAGAGTACATAAGCGAAGAAGAAAAAAAGAGAACAGGAGGGTTTGTCGAGCGCCGTCCAGAATGAAAGCAGCGTCATGCGATCTCAGGCTCAACGCCATCTCCACAACAGGGCGCAAGGTGATATGAGAGAAGAAAGGGGGAGAGTGAAGATAAATGCAGAAATAAAGCACCAGGATATGATCGACATCCTTGAAGAGACGCGCAAAGTCCTTCCTGATACAGAAGCTTGGACGCCTGACCACGATAAGGAGGGATACGGCTTACAGAAAGCAAGAAGAGGAAACTGGAATCCTACAAACCCCCGTCGGAACCTGTTAAAGAGGAGGCCGAAGAGGCACCGCCAGGCCACCGCGCGAAGCGTATACAAAGCGCGCCAGATCCCGAAAAACCCAGGCCCTCGCGATTGAGACCATCTGCTGCAGCCTGCCAGTGCTAGCACCCATTGTATGACGACCCGAAGGAAGTGACTATCCGAATTTATGAAGATGTCGATGTGGCTTCGAGGCCGTGCTCAAGTGTATTCCAACTTGTAATTTGTTTAACCTGTAAACCAGTAATTAACATGGACTTGGATTAACTCGCAGTGCAGTATGAGACGGTTAGAAAGAAAGACTTCGAGGAGAACTCACCATATGAAATTGTCCCCAGGTTAACTATACCCTGTTGCCAACAGTCGAGCATGTTTATTGTTCAACGGCCATAGACGTAGAGGTCGCTGGGAGGAGAACGAGGAAGGCGAAGAAGAGGAGGAAGGCGTGGCTGTGCAAATTTTGTTGCTCTTCTCTCCTCGTCGAGTACTGATCAACTATTTATTTTTGTGTATCTAATACACACCCGGCACTAGTCGATACCTAACCGCGCCCGCCCACACCTCCCACTCCCTTCCAAACCTCGTCCTCATCATCTCATCCTCAACCCCCATACGCCTCCAAAACATCCCAAACACGAAACACACAAACCCAAAACACGGGCCCAACACCACCCACGCCTCCGGCCTCCTATACAACCCGCTCTCTCTCAACCAAGAGCCTGGAGCGGCATGGTATAACAGCACCCCGCGTGCAGGCAATACGCCCCGTGTAGGATGGGTGCCGCACGATGTTGTAAGGCCCCGTCGTCACCAGCGTGTGGTTCTCGACAATAGTGAGGTGGTACGTGAACCGTCGCCCCATCTCGCGGAAGCACATCTGGCGGGCCACACATCCAAACGCAACTAGAGCTGCGCTGAACAGGGCGAATGGGGAGAGGAAAATACAAGACGCGTCCTTGTCCCCAGGCAGCAGGAAAGATGTTACGCCTGTGGGCGCACAAAGGATGACGAGCTCAACGACGGCGTGTGTCCAGGCTACGGACTATAAGCAGTAGAGTCGGGCCCGTCAGATTTGCTTCGCGTATACCGGTTTTTAATCGCACCTTGTACGCCGCAAGCACCAAAAACCGCACTCGATCTACCACCGTCGGCTTATCCTTGGCTTTGCCAACTTCCCGTCCTTTGTTGCTCTTATCCCCTTGCGTAGGGTGCTTCAACCCAAAGTACATCCCCACCGCGACAACGAGGATGGCTGCTGTCTTCCCTACTAAAGCTAACGACATCTTGGCTCAGCGGTGGGATAGTTGGTAGCTATCCCTCTGGAAGAACTATTGCGTGATTTATACGCACATCCAATGTCGTGGGTTAAGGATATTTTAAGACGTTCTCTACCCACCTCGCGAATTCTCCTTACTAATGTTTATGCATAAAAGAACCTCCCTACTCCATATCATCTCGCCCATGTTACTAATTCCGCTTCTTTCTTCCAGAATTGCGCCCAACACTGAGGCTTGTCGAGCAATTATGGGTCCAGAGGCCTGCGCAGCCAACACTGTTCAAGCTCCAGTTGAATACCCTTCCCTGTTAATCGATAATCTTCCATCGCTCATTTCCGGAAAGGTGCTTTGAGCGCGGGCGCATTGACACCACCTACGTTCCCCGGGCTCTCCCAACGTGCAGAGGTTAGCCTTATCGTACGACTATCGGCACGACATACAAATGCATAAGAGAAGTACATTTCGAGGGACAGATGTGATCGTCCCAGACAGATATACAGACGGCGTGAAAGCCGAGTGGTTAAAATAATTTTTGTGAGCCGTCGGCATTGGCAAATGGGAATTTACTATGGTTTGACCACTTCACACTGCCATCCAAACATAATCCGCCACTTTCAGAGTATTTGGGCACGCCCGTGCTCCCGTTTGGAGTCTAGATGGACGTATCATACCGATGTACTGCGCCCTCTCGTACACGAGAACTAATCAAACTTGCCAGGTACGCCTTCACACCAACAATCCCTCTAATTTTAGTTCCTGAACCAACATCCGATTTGAACGCAGAAATAATATCCATAACCCTTGAAATGAAAGGCCTTTCCGTCTGTCAAAACGATAACCATTGTACATACAAAACCAAGGACTCGGAAAATGCATCCCAACTTATTGCGCGCATTGCGAGCACGCAAGTGGCACCTGGGCTAAAGCTACCATGAACGCATCTCCCGCACCACTCCCGACATTCCCATTCCTACTAGTCCTGCTGAACGTGCTCGTACCGGCGGGGATACACATCTCAGCGACAGCGCCCACCCCCAAGACGCCCAAAGAGCGGCAGCTCTCAGGCGACTTGCCTGGGATCGCGTCCGTGTTGGTTGTGATATTGAAGGTAGGTCGCACGCGAACGATATAAGGGAATATTCTGATTCGCTGCATAAACTTGAAGTATGCATGCTGGACACACGCAGCCGTCGAACTTATAGTCACCGGCACCATCATAATCCTATCTGTATCCACACCAACACAAAGCGCGCACTGGCAAGGGCGCGTCGCTTCTTTCCTCCTCCCAGCGGCATCAAACACCCCATCCCAACCCCCCATCCATCTCCTTAACCCCCTCCGCGTCCTCGCCGCCCTCTCCATCCTAACCGGCAGCCTCATCCGATACCTCTGCTACCGCTCCCTAGGCCCCCACTTCACATTCCACATCACCCTCCTACCCTCGCACAAACTCATCACCACCGGCCCGTACGCCATCGTTCGGCACCCAGCCTACGCCGGTGGCGTCCTCATGCACTTGGGGCTTGTTCTATGGCACATCGCTCCCGGAGCGTGGTTAAGGGAGAGCGGGGTGTGTTGGAGGGTGGATTTTATAATGGTGTGGGCGGTTTTGGTCCCTGGGTGTCACTGTGTTGCTGAGTCTTGCGGTGTGTGTGAGGAGACCGAGGGTGGAGGATGAAATTTTGAAGAAAGAGTTTGGGAAGGAGTGGGAGATGTGGGCAGGGAGAGTTAGTTATAGGATGTTTCCTGGGATTTATTGAAGGCCGAGTAGATTTTAATGGTGAACTTTACTAAAACTCGTAGGAAAATGGGATGTATGTGTTTTGTGAGTAGATATATACATTGATTGAAAAAGAATATGTACAGTCCTACAACGATACAAGTTCAAGACTTTGGCAGCGCTCCACAAATTAATATATACCAGGAAACAGTCGGTAAGGCACTCTCTCCGTCCACTCCTCCCACTCCTTCCCGAACTCCTTCTTCAGAACCTTATCCTCCACAAGCGGTCTGCGTGCATACATCACCAAGATCGAGACAACCGACGCCAACGAAGGAAGCAAGACCAACCATGCCACCTTCACTTTATACACTCCACTCTCCCTCAACCACGCTCCTGAGGCCGTATGCCAGAACACAAGCCCCACCTGCACCAAGTTCCCTCCGGTGTAGGCTGGGTGACGAACAATGGCGTAGAGTCCGGTGGTAACGAGCCTGTGCTTCTTCAGCACGGTGACGTGGTAGGTGAAGTGTCTCCCTAACTCGCGATAGCATAGGTACCGAATCACACTCCCCAACACCACCGAGAGACCAGAGAACATTCGGCCTCGGGAAAGGAAGATATTGCCGTTAGGCAGCAGGAAGGCCATGAAGCTCTCCTGGGACCACCGTGCAAAGGCCGATCCTGGGCCCGCCTGGTGGGCGAGTGCGGATATGACGATGATGACCACTTCTATCGCTGCATGAGCCCAGCAGGCATACTTTTGATGGACGCAAAGTCAAAATAAATCATAAAGCAAAAATTTGAAGTATAAGGAAGCTATTCCATTTCAAGCGCTGGCACATACATACCTTTAATATGAGGATGGACATGAACAACGCGCCTGGATAGTCGCCCATCACCCTGCGGTTCTTTGGCGTCGTGGGAGTGGGCGACGTTAATGAAATGTGTATGCCCATAGCCACTGACAATATTAAAGGTACTCTCACGATGAGGGCCATGGTGGGGTTTTCAGAAAATTTAAATTACAGGAGAGAAACCAGTCTCTTCTTTATATCTCGCGTACGTGGCAGCGTCGCCGCAAACCAAGACCTAAAATTAGAATTTCTTGTTCCAAAAGAGGCAATGTCCAAACCCTTTAAATTGTTCAGATAGACGAAGCGTGCTGGACACCATGCGATGCGATGCGGGTATCAAGGTCAGATCCGCTCTAATCCAGATTTGATACCATGGCACAGGTGACTGAGGGAAGACCCGCAACGAGTCGAGCCCGATCTCAAATTCCAAAAGCTTTCATGACTCATGAGTACTGAGTAGCCAATGTAAAAGGCTTCAAGCTTGCACCATAAGTGCTGAACGTTAAACGTTAAACTCTAGTATCGCCGTTGACGGAAGAAAGATCTTTACGGGTAGAACTGCAAAAGCACACGTTTGAGAACCTTTCTCCTTTTCATAACCATTCGGATTAAAAATTCTCTGTTTGCCATACTGACCACCATCACATTTCCGGTGTCATCAAAGTAATATCAAATCCTGATTCCAACCTGATTCTAAATTTTAACATATCTACGCCTCTACGTAGTCCAAATATCATCACGAGAAAGAGATCTTTGTCGCCTGATACGAATTACACTGTAGTAGAGCACCAGGCCCGTAAATATCTGTCGTCAAGTTCCAATTCCCATCCTCTACCCAAATTCTCTGCGCTCACCAAAACACCTAGCTTTCTCTCTTCTGCATTTAAACCACCATCTCCACAAATCAAGCAAGAAAATGTTTGACTTCCACATCGATGTAATTGTCGGTGTGGTTCTACTACCCATTTTTGCCGCGACAGCCTTGTACAGGTTGCAGTCGGTTCAGATAATGAAGTACGTCAATGAACTTGTCTGAAACATTACTTGACCTGCCAACTTAGCCTTGAGGTAGCTCGCCTTCAACCCTACAGAAGTCACAGCTGTCCTGGTGACACCATCACCTTCCAATTGTATGGACTTTCTTTTCTTCTGTTGTGCTTGCGCACCAGCAACGCACCAGAGTGGCAGTAGAACTGACCATGGTCATCAATCTAGTCGCTCAAAAAACCACGTCGGCCGTTTCAAATGATGTTAATAATTTGTCTATACTGATACCCTTCTCTACCTAGTCGCCACACAGTCCTTTTGCAAACCCGTGTGTGCAAATGAGCAAGGGAGGATTCCGGCTTCTTCCTATAATCCTGATGCCGCGCAGATTGCTGAATTCATTTCACGTGCAGGACTCCGACCTCTTTGGTTCTTCTGCGCTCAGATCGTGCCCGTGAAGTGAGAATATATATATGACTGTTTTTCTTCTTCTGATTCTTTTTTTCTAACTAGTCACTGCTCACAAGGAATGGTGTTTGCTATCAATCCATCTGCCGAGGAGTCGTTCGCCCATTTCAGGTAATCCCTAAGTCATATCGCCGTCTTATTCTTAGGATATCTAAAGTATAGGCATTTTTGGTTGGTAAAAACTTTAAAGGCTGCTGCGATGGGCGCTACGGCTACCTCAACAAGCTCAACGACTACAGCTACATCTCCCAACAGCTCGGTGACCCCGGCCAGCTCTCCCATTAGCTCAATACCTGTCGCTATTACAAGCACTCAGAGTGCTTTTTTTCCAGATTTGTCGGTACCCACGTCTGCCTCCTCTACATCACCGCCTTCTCCACTACATCATCGGACGAACCAACTTCAAGCCACAAAATCAACATCGGTGCCATCGCGGGAGGTGTTCTTGGCGGTGTGGCAACCATTGTCCTTGCACTGCTATTTTACCTCCTTCAGCGCACACAGCGCTCGAAAAATTGGCAAATTTAGAAGAGCCCTCAACTGTCGCCCGGCCCTTCCTCTTCGAGTCCTCAGGCTCCGGCATATTACGCGAAACCGCTCCGGATCCCTCGAATGACAGTACCACACCACATCCCTATCTTACTCACAATTTAAACATCAAAAATTAGCTCACCGAAAGCTAATGTTGGTCAGGCGCCGGCCATAAATGCGGTGACAACTTCAAATCGGAACGGTCGGAGCGAAATCCAGGCCCGCTCAACACGAAATTTGAACAAAGTTGACGCCATCCCAATACCAGTGCAGAGCTCTGAATTGTCCAGCACACATCAAGTAGAAAGCTACAGAAACGCGGAAACCGCAAACGGCATTGCACAGCGCAGCCCACTAACCCATTACCCGCATTTCAAGGGGAAATAATGTCCCAGGAATGGTCGTGCGGGACGAGGATAGTGGAATTCGGCTGGGGAGAATGGAGGACCTTGGAAACTTTGTGGAAGTCCTACCTCCGCTATATACCGTGAGTAGAAAATACCCGTCTGTTATTCGTCGCGTATGCAGGGAAGGGGTGCGCTCTCTGACCTGTGCTGGGAACACGCTCGCGATTGTGCTGCACCGATACCACCATTCATTGTCGCAAGTGGACATGATTTTGCTTTTACACACTGCCAGCACCATCATTGCGAATTTTAATGTGCTAAATTTAAACATCCAGTATGTGCACGGCTCCCCGAGTAAGTAGTAGCTCAGCTTCATATCAGATCTTCACTGAAATCAAAGACCCGAGAAAGAATGGCCTGACTTGTCGTCGCTCATTTATTATTTTATAACACGTAGTCGAGAACTCTTGGTGTCCTTTTGGTCTCCTTCTTCAAAGTTACCGGATGTGATACTGCTGCGATTTTATACCGCGCAGATCAAGAGTCCGTTATCAAGGAGGCATCTCTACTGACTTACTTCTGTGCTAAAAATAGACTCAATTACAAACGCTGAAAGCTCCGTGGCTTGCTTTACCCCTCTCTCCTCCTTTATACGACTCAAGTGACTTGCAAGAGCAAGGGCCTTCAACAAGAATGTCCGTGGTCAAGAGAAAGTTTGGACAAATCACTGGACTGGAAACATTAGGTTTGTTTTGGGTCGTGTTCACGATGCGTAAGTCTTCACTACATCGTCGAGGTCAATTGACCCGAGCCCCATTTACAGCGTTGGTCCAAGGGTGGCGACTGCTATGGAAACCTTTTGTAGCAACGGACAGGGTGAGGTCTTGGAGGAGAGTGATAGCAGATGCGGGCTTCGGATACGCCGCGTCCGTATTGAACGCTCATCAATTCAATTCGTAGATGGAACGACGCAAAAGGTGTATGAGAAATGGGCGGCAGGTTCTGGCGTAACAGTTGAGATCGAAACAATCCCGAAGATGCACAGCTACTGTGGGCAACCCCGAGAGGAAGAAAGCGTCTGCTTGTCTATTTCCATGGTTGGTCACGACTCATATTTACGATGTCGAGTGCTCACTTAGTATCAGGTGGAGGATATGTGCTCCCAGCACCGCCATTCGCATTATCTTTCTGGAAACATGTGAGCAATATTCTCGAGGAGAAGGAAGACGTTAGTCTGGCGTTTTTCGAATACAGTGCGTTCACTTTATCAGTGTTCGAATTGCGACCACATTGGCGCTCAAACATTCCACAGCTCTAGTTCCAAGTGCCGAATTTCCTACACCTCTCAAGCAAAGCGTAACCTGCATCAAATATCTAATGGCGTCTGGAATCGTCCCCGATGACATCTTTCTTGTGGGCGATTCAGCCGGTGCTGGACTCATCCTTCAATTTTGGGACACATGCTTCATCCCGTCCCCGGCGTCCCTGAGTTGTCTCTTCCATCCGGATTGGCGGGGTTATCCTTGTATCACCCTGGGTCACGCTGGAGGCCAAGTCGATGTCGTTCTTCTCCAACAACAAGACGGATATTCTCCCCATGGCTTTCTACGAACACTGCGCAAGCTTAGTGAAGCCGTCAATTCCGGAGTCCCGAAGGGCGTACATTGAGGCGTCGAGAGCGCCGAAGGAATGGTTCAAGGGGGTCGAAGGGCTGGTTTCACGAGTGCTCATCACTACTGGAGAAGCTGAATGCCTGCGGGACGATATCGAAAGTTTTTCCAAAGACTTCTGTGCCATGCATAGTCAGCACACCTTATCAAGATACCTGGAGGAACACATAACGAGCCTTATGGGACGTTCGTTGCCGGGGAACCGGACCATGGAGAGTGGCCTCCTCGAATAGCAAGTTGGTTGGCGGAAGGAATGGCTTCAAAGTAGTAAATGACATAGCCCTTTAATCCCGCGCGTTTTCCGGGCTGTGGAAGTTTAAGGCAAGATTGGAACAGGGATCACTTGTTTTATTTACGGTCTTCCTGGTAGAACAGAGTTCAAACGGTTCAGTTCGTTGATTCGTTAACAGAAACGTGTGCTGTGAATTTCTGCATTCACCCGACATTTCTCCTCACTATATTCCAGTATCACAATCTCGTGAACGGACATTAGTGTGACGAACCCTATCAGAAAGCTATGCGCCACAAATAGGCCATTGCATAGATATAGTTGGAGGTTAGAGAACGTGCGATTTGCAAAGCCACTCTTGACGCACATCAGTCTCCTCATCGAGAATATTTTTCAGACTCTCCGCAGCAAGTATGAGTTCGAGAATAACGCCATTTCACTGGAACCGTGAGGCCAGTGAGCCGGATATTGGAGGGCAGATGACTCGTCGAGGAGGCAGCCATGATACGAGACCGGTAAATCAAGGATATATAGAAATACCTTGGAAGAGAAATTTGCCTCAGTTGGCCAGAGACCAACTGAAAAAGAACCGGATGCTTCAACTCGCAGTCGGCATATCATCCAACGCTCCGAAGCGGGCCGGTGGTCTGACGATCCGGGTCAAAGAAGTCGAGAGAAAGTTTGGAGCCCAAATCGTGAGGTTTCTTCTTAATAGATCGACTGTCTGAAATACAACTTCTGCTTGACATCTTACGTCTTTAATGACTTGAAATGAGCGTCATTTTGTCACCAACCTTTACTCCTAACTGAATTCACTGGACACCGACTCAAAGATTCCAGTCAAGTGGCTTAAGGAACTTGAAGGAACCGTTACGTAGACGTACATTGACGAGCCAACCAAAGTCCGTTTGGGCGTCTCGTGTCCGCTGTTGTTCTAGAGTAATGAGTGAAAACCATATGTACATATTCCACCATGCATGCCATAGCCGCTATGTTTTGTAGATCACCCAAAGCAACCCGAGGGGCGCCAGGGTTTGAAAGCTGGGGTTTACTTGATTATGATACTCTGTCGAGAACCGCTAATAATGCAGCATATATCCTCAACAACGCTCTCGCTGTGACCACTATGATCACGAGTGCAAATGAGCGAAATGCGAACAGCACCCGAGTGTGTATCTGCGGTGGTACAGGAAGCAGGTGAGGCAAGGTGGCGCATGTGAAGAAGGATCAGCGACCTGAGGCTTGTAAAGTTGTACATATTTCTTCTGCACTGCCGGATCCTGTGGCCCTTTATAAATAAAATGTATATACATTTCTGTGTCTGCCCACCAGGCTTCCAGCCTCGTTGTCTTCATCTATCTTTCACTATCTTTCATCTAGTTTCACTGGGAAAAGGAAAGATTCCTGTCAATGTTTATACCGGAACAGAGAATAAGCCAATTGCCGGTCAGAGATATTTGTGGGGCAGCGTACACGAGCACAATGTGCAGACCCATAGATATGGTGAAAGACAAGTGGAAGAGGGGTTAATGAGCCCCTGGCGCCAGGTATCTAGGGGCTACTTACGGCTTTGCGGGACGAAACCCTAGTGGAATTACGGTCCAAAAGGCCTCCTACATAATGTCAGCTCGCTTGTCGAGTCCGTTCGAAGCCATCGGGTACTACGCGGCTCGCGCATCCCGCCGAACTTAACTGGTTTGGTTATGCCAAGGGAAATTTTTGTCTAAACCCTACGCCCCGCCCGCCCCTGGTCCGACGTTAGCCGTGCCTTTCCGCCCGCGCATCGCTGAGACTTGTTTCAAGAATTTTAGACAGAGTTCGCGGATTTATGCGGGGTGCATGTCTGGTAGATGTCATCCCAGATATCTGTGGGATCGTGAGCGGAAAGCAAGCTGTGGATGCAACCAACGTGCGATATGCATATGGTAGAACATGGTAGATCACGCAATGGAAGTAAATGGCGCCCCGGATCAGCGGAATAAACATATACTCTTGTCGGCCATCTACTACTACAGGCGGACGAGGACTCGCTCATGATCATCAACCCCACCCAGCGGTCTCGTAGAATCACGAATTTTCCGAAGTTTCTTGTACATATCACTTCACACACACACGTCGTACATTATGGAACAACATCCGAGCACCCAGCAAGAGCGAGAAGATGAAAATAGACGAAAATTCCAACTCAAAATACACTGCGTGGAAATTAACATTCAAAATTGTGGCTGCTATTGATTGGTATATTGTGTGGCAGCTCGAGAGCACTACGTTGAGTGATATGTAAATAACTATAACACGGCTACGCGTAATGTACACAGGCAGGTAGGCAGGTAGCAATAGATAGATAATCATTTCGTCTTTGGTTTCTTCTCTTTGGGGGGCTTGGAAGCGCAAGCCCTTCGCAACAGGACTAGGAGGTTTCGATATACAATGGTGATGGAAGAGAGGCAGAGAGAGAAGAGGTATATATGTAAGTACTGTAAACGTAAAGCCAATGATGTGATAATGGAAAGAGAATGATTTGTATGTCGGCGTAGAGGGAGGAAAGATAAGACAAGATAACCAAAAAGAGAAGACAGAGAAGAGGCGACCGAGCAGTTGAATGTTAGTACGGTCAAGTTGTTGGCACGGTTATTGTTGAACGTGCGGAGACGCGGAGAGATGATCATGAGAGTGGGCCCATTCGTAAGAGATGGTGGAGGAATTAGGCAATATTCGACGACGATAGGCTGGAGCAGCTATGGCGGGCGGACAGGACAGTCGAAAGTCGATATGAGGGATAGAGAGGCAGAGATGGTTTGCTGATGAGTCGTGAGAGATGATATGATGATGTTGCTGAACGGAAAAATGATGCGTGACGACAGGAAGATGCTGGAGGAGGAAAAGAGGAAAGGAATAGGAGAGCTCGAAAGCAATGCGATTGTTGAAAAATATAAGTTGACGATGAGTTTTTGAAGATGACATCTAAGTTAAGATGGCCGAGAGGAAGGGAACAGAACGATCATGACGATGAACGATGAATGATTGAATGGAAATCGTGACGCAGGTCGTGGGCAGGCGGAGCTATAGAAGTGGGAAAAAGATATGCGACAAAGGAACCAAAACCATGCAATGATAAGTCCATGAGGAAAGGAGATCGTTTGTGAATGAAAAATGAACAAGGCGAGGACAGTGCCTAAAAATCGGAGAGCATAGACGATGGAAGCCCCGGACAGCCCAGCTGGCAGAGGCCAAGCAATGAGATCCCGATGAGCGTCATCTTCATGAACTGAAGACGAGATCACTGGAAGTACGAGTCGACATACATAGGAGGATGGACGGCATTCGCATTGCCGTTGCCGACGCTGTTCTCCTGCCCACACTGCCCTTCGCCGGCTCCTCAGGGAGAGCCATCGGTGGGTGGAGGTAGGTAGAGAACAAGCTCTCCTCGTCCTGCAGCGCCATCGGCGGGTGCAAATAGTCCATGGGCGAGTCGTCGTTCCCGGCGTTGCTGCTGCTGCTGCTGCTCGTGCTCGTGCTCGCCGACGAGGAGCTGCCTCCAGTGCTCGAAGGCGCCAACATGGGTGGGTGGAACAACGGAGCGTCATTGTCGGTGTTGCTCTGGGGCATCATCGGCGGGTGCCAGAACGTGTTCCCAGACCCCCGGAGCGCAGGGCCCGCATTGATCGACCCATTGCTGTTGTACGCGCTGAACGGGAATTCCATCGAGGACCGCTTGGAGTGCGACGTCGACGACGAGGCAGAGCTGTACCCGTCCCCGCTGTACGAGCTGAACGAAACAGCAGATGAAGGCGGCTCAGACGCCGAGTCGGTGCTCATCCTCCTCCTCTTGGTCGAGCGCGGGCTGAGGGCGAGGTCAATGTCCGACGATTCCACAGAGGAGAATGGGAGCGCATCAGCGGGCATGCTGTACAACTGCAGCAAATATTCCGGGTGGTACGGGCCGGGATAGGTGATCTGGAACGGGTTGTACATGGGAGCCTGGGTGGTGTCGGTGGTGGCACCCAAAGCACCCATCAGCTCCGAAGACGAGGAGTTGCTACGGAAGTCGCTGTCCTCTCCGAACTCATAGGACATCTGTGTGGTCGAATCAGGGGCAAGGGTAGGAGAGGCCTCTCGGACAGGCGAGGTGCGGCGGCTAACCCCGGGGCTGGCAGAAGGAGTATCCTCAGGAGGGCCAGTACGACGGGCATCATGCCTGGAGCGCTTTCGGATGACATCTGACTTCATCGAGATAGGGCGAGCAGAGCCATGAAGTTTGTAGTACAACCCACAACTAAACCCAAAATTAATTAATTAGTTAATTAATAATTCATTTAAATTAATGAAAAAATGAACATACGCGTTGCAAACCGTCTTGCCTTCGTCGTCCTTCCTCCAGAGCGGGGTCGCAGTGGTATGGCAGTTGTAGCACTGCGCTGCTACTGAAGGTCGAACTGCGTCTGAATAAAGTGGAGAAGTTTGGCTGTCGACGGGCCACTTACCCATGACATCGACGGTTTCGGGGCGGGGTGCAACCTGCGAAGTGCGGCCCTCAGCACCATGAGAGTTGCGCATGCTCTTCGGGCGCGGTCGCTTGTGCTATTAGAGAGAGGCAATTAGATAATGCAGTACAAGAGAATTAAAACCGACATCACGAACCAGCTTGCAGTAAAGGCCACAGGCGTTGCATTCAGCTCATCATTCAAACCCCTCCTCCAAAGAGGGGTGTGAGTGGCACCACAGTTCGAACACTCGGCCTTGACACCTCCAGGCGCCGAATTACCCAGCCCTGAGCCACTGCCGCGCAGGACGGCGGGTTAGGCTCGTAGCGGTGGCACTGGGTCCGAGGACCTGGTCGAGACCGTCTGCGTCCGCAGGGTGAGAGTTGGGCGCCCAGTAGGGGTGCTGGAGCGGGTGCCGTAGATCGAGCTAACCCGCGAAGGGGCAAGGGTCTCAGGTAAGATATCCTTGACGGCTTGAGAAGAGGAGGAATGTTCTTGAAGATTGATGCCTTCCTGGCAGTGCTGGGTGCGGGGGACAGCTGGTCGAAATCCTCGTCGTCGCTGTTGACGCTGCTGCTGTTTTCATCGTCGCCAACCGCTGCCGACGACGAGACGGAGGCAACAGAAGAGACCGACGAAGCAATGGAGGATTTTCGGGCACTGAGAATGCCAACGGAAGGGGTGGCGGAAGCGAGGACAAGGGTGGAGGCAGTGGGTGGGGCAGGGACAGAGGCCATGACCACGTCCTGCTCCTGTCCTGCAGAAGAGGAAGTGGAAGCCACTGCTTCAGATTTTTCGACTGGATCAGCGGGGTTGGTGGCGCTGGTGCTGTCAGTGTTGTCGTCGGTGGCTTTGGAGGACCAGGCAAACTGAGAGCCGTTGTCGCTGGAAGGCTCGTCGTTAAAGAGGAGGTCGTCGAGCGCAAGCTCGATGGTGGGGCGGGAAATGCTAAACTGGTCGTTACTTCCGGAGGGGTTGAACCCTTCGCCGTAGTTCATGCGGGTCGTCAAGGTGGGTGCAGCGTAAAGTAGTGCAGATGGGCCGAAGTCGTTACTGAAGAGTCCTGGAAAGTGAAGAGAGGATGGGAATTGGGAAGTGGAGGTCGAAGCAGAGACGGATGTCTCAGGCCTGGAGTCACCGTCGGCCATGACGGCGTCCTCCCCGTCAGTCTGAGAGCGCGAAACTGCAGCCCGGGTCCGCTTGGTAAACTCTGCGGAAGGCTTAGTGTCCGGTTTCTTAACGGGGGCACTGGGGGTTGTCTGTGCAGGCTGATCAACACTGAATGTGAATTGCATGCGCTTGATGGTGCCGGGCTGGGCGTTCTGGCTGGCTTCGCGGTTGCGTTCTTTTTCGATGGCGCGCTGCTTGATCATATCGGTGGAGTGGTTACGTTTGAAATCGGGTGCCTCGAGCTCTTCGATGCTCCTGGTTAAATAGAAAAAAAAGTGGCTTAGGGTCAAGGGTTGGTCAGGGCGAGGGCGCTTAACGACGAACCGTCCTTTCTCTTTGTCAAGTTTGTCCCCCATGCATTTGCTGAGCTTCTTGAATTCACGCTTGGATTTGGCGTTGTCGGTGTCGACCATGAGATTCTGGAGATGCCATAACCTCCAGCTCAAGTTCTCGAGTCTTTGGCCTTGTTCGAGGAAACTGGCGACCTTGGTACAGACCTAGAGTAGTAAAACAAGGTCAAGGATGAAGATAAGAAAAAAGGAATATAATGTACCTTCCATGTCTTGGTTAAAGACTCTGTATCATTAAGGTTGCTGAACGCGACGAAAGACTTGTTTCCCTAGACGATGGAAATCGGGAGACAAAAAAGCAAAAAAAAAATGACAATGAGCGAAACACGGTCAAGAAAAGAATTGGTGGCGCAAAGGCAACCAACTTTGAACTTGAGATTGAGGATAGAGGGCATTTAGCAGAAGAGTAGGGACGAGAGAGAAAGAAAAAAGGGGAAACAAGGAAAGAGAACGAGGGATGATGTGGTTATAGGCAGAGAACTTGACAGTTTGACTAAACTCGGCTTTTTCGCCTGATGCACGTTGCAAACCCATTTATTTGAAATTCCAACAAACCTCTCTCCAGTCCTTGTTCCCAGCCTACTTCTTCCTTCTCAAATCAGCCTTTATCTCGCGGAGAGAATACATCTGACTCGATATCTCGACCCGAATACCGACTGACTGATCATCAGCCCTTTAAAAATCAACCCAAACCGCGCCTCTTTGCAACGTGGAAATTTGAACCAGTTCGCTCCGATTTTTTGCCGGCCCTCCTTTCCTTCCTGCTCACATTCCGATATCACCCCTTCGCGACACCGTTCACCACAGACATGAGGCCCGTTCAATGGACGACAATGATAACAGACACTCTTCACCCTCAGACTCGTTGCTCATTCCATGAATAAATATCCTTTGACATACATCTTCCGCGTCGCAATAGCTATCGCAATTACCATTGGTGTGAGAGTCCCCCGGTATTATCGTCTTCTTAATCCCCTCGTGTAGAGTTATTGTTACACTTATCTTTCGACACTGCTCATTTGAACCGAATGTATATTATTAATAGTTCCCAGGGTTCCTTCATCTCATTTTGCTCCATTTCCTGTTAGTGTTCCATTAACGTTCCCTTCATCAACAAATCATTAATAACGAGTTGGGGAATGTCTTCTCCAGAGAACAATCCTCATGAAAAGAGCGACATCACGCAATCGTCGTCGTGGAACGCCTTGTCCCCACAGTGTCCAGCCTGTCCCATATGTACATCCAGTACATCCAGTACATACCGTACACCACCGCCTTCCTTAATGAGCAAAAATGCCCATAACCCTACCTCTTCATGTGCCTGTGTGATACAAATTCAGGAAACATACGCCCGAACTCGCCTGTGCAAAGCTTCCGAAGCGAGCTAGGGAGAGTTTGGAGATCTGGAAGGAGTTGCATGACTATCACGCGACCCACACACAATGCAGCACAGCATGCCATTGTCAGCCTCGAGGTGGACATTCTTAGGCATAGCGCTGTTTCGCTGATAGCGGGCTCCTACACTATCAACCCTCGACTTGACCGTTCCACGAACATGTAACCAGCTCCCTGCATTGACAAACGCCCAAGCAAACCGGTCAAACCTACGCCAATCAAGTCGGCAATCATATTAAGAGGCTGTGGGTCTGAAAGAAAGGGTTTGCATACAGTACAGTTATTATGTATCCTTTCATGTTTTGTCAGGCTGCGCGGTTGTCGCTGCGACGCACCGTACCTACCATTTGCCAGGGACAAGAGGAATCCTTCCTTCCATCATTCTTTTTACTCCTGCCGACACTATCTAGTCGCCTAAAACAATACGATGTGTACATGTAATGGACACCCTTGGTTATTATATAACTACAGCCAGCTTTTACGAAACCAGCTTCGCAGACGATGACTCAAGAGTCGAAGTCCGGATTCATTTCCCACTAGCCTGTGCAAACCAAGTCGGCCACGCTATATTCTTCCATGCAAACTCCGGGTCACTTCTTATCTTCAATAAAGCCTTCCTCTGACATCATCACGGTAGATTTGTTAGCACAGGATAGCACCAGACAGGCCACGCTCATCCAACGAGCATCCACGACGCATACCGTTTTGCTTCCTTCAATTGAATCGACGCAGAGGCAACGCGAAACAACGGCACACATACCGCGAATTGTCGTTATCTCCCTTCGCAAGACACAGCTGAATGTTAGATCCGAGAGAAGCTTCAGGTGTAGGAGATAAGTACACTATACAGGCACTCCACCACAGAACACAGACAAGAGCGGGAGTAAGTAGCCCCGCTGAAACCCAAAACTAATCAGACAGCCAGAAGATGAGCGCTACTCGCTTTTGTAGGTAATTTTTCATTTAACGTTGATTCGACATCGCATTCAACGCGACTACCGCGAGGCCTTAGAGTCCAGACGCCCTTGATAGGTAGAGCCAAACGAACGTTGCCTTGTAACACGGAACGCCCAATACCCACAACCTATCCCATGGCCTATCACATGCATCACAGATAGCAAGTCTATCAAAGCACGACATCGGGTCCTAGGACTCTTAGTACTTGATGCCTGGATATAATAGATTGGGCCGAGCAGAAACCGTCCAGAAAGAACCCGTAACAAATGTTACAAATCCGAGGGGTCTCCCATCTCCTAGAACTACAGAAAGACATCAGAGAAATTTCAGAGGGTCCATTTTTTGAACATTTAATATCGATAACAGCGCCCTCTGCTTCCTTTTGCCACAGGCCTACTATATCGGCCCGCCAAAGTCCATCGATAAGATTGGAAAACCCAAATAGGAAGGTCACCCGAATCAAATCACAAGTCCCGCGAAGATAATTAATTGTCCACTTGCTGGTGAATTCGAATTCAGCGCACTCTGCTGACCGGGTTGAAAGGAGCGACGTCCGAACCGACCGACCCGGTGATGTCACAGGGGGGATATTCCCAAGAAAAGAAAGCGAACGGACGCCATTTTGTCGATAGGGCCGGTTAAGAACCGTTTAGACGTCCAGGTGCGCAATGTGCATCGCACAAATGCAGGCAGAACGAGCAGAGCAAATGGCCAGGCAGGTTTGAAATTCGCTTCTTTCCTTATGTCCGTTCCCTCCGCAATGCGATACATCCAGTCACGGCCATTGCGGAGCGGCGCGAGGACTCAGCTATTGGGGCGCACCCCCTCGCACTCGGGCACAGTACGTAGCAAAGAGCCCGGACGCTGATTTACGTCCACAAATAGACGAGAAGTGACGGTTCATGACATTTATAGTTCGGATGTTCCGCCAGTCACCAGTGTCAGTGCCACTTCCTGGCCAAGGCTGACTGCGAAGACCCAATGGCTGACGATTACGCTGAGAATGGACATCCACGCAGCTGCCTTCGCCAAGATCCTGCGCAGTTGATGATGTGATGAACGCACACATACTTATAGTCAAAGAAGGCAAGGGAGGATCGTCCCAACCGGAAGCGGAAAGATTGGCCCAAGCCCACTATAAGAATACAAATCCAGGTCCAAGGTAGCGGACTTGAAGTGCTGGGGACCATCTTACCAGTGAACCTATGGTCAAGCCTATCATATCAAGGTCACAACGGAATACGCCCGCGAGCCAGTAGCGAGCAGTCTCGGTGATTCTTTGTCGGGGAGTTCGCGAACCCATCACAAATCACGAAACGCCCATCAGAGGAGCGAAAATCGCAAAAGGACTTCGAATTCCTTTCCTTCGCGCGGTGCAGAGTAATTCTCAGCAAGACCGAAGCCTCATGTGAGAGGATATCGCCAATAAGTATAGTACGATAGCAGAGGGTGTTCCAGATCGTTGATGTCGCCACCGATAATAGCCGTCCTTCACTGTAAGCGCAGTCATGTCTGGTCGTCAGAGAGATACTGTGTGCTTTAGTATTAACGTCATCTTCCCTTCGATATCCAAAGGCCAGGTGGATAAACAAAGCGCTGAGCCTCACCATATACTCAGCTAGTGGAAAAACATAAGCTATTCAGCTTATCTCCAACCAAATTCAAATTCCAGATCGTAGCCTGTAAGATGCCAACTATCATCGGAATCGGAGTCGGAGTTGCAGGAGGAAAAAAGGTCTCGTCCGAGACCCAATGACCATCCTATATGCATCATGAGCATAGACTTCCGCGAGACCTTTGGTGAAATTTTAGATTTTAGAGTTATATGAACCTGCGAAAGTGAGTAGCACGCAGCAGAGGTGAGGCGAGGCGACGGGGATATGTTGACTGCATCGTGTTGGGTACCATCTCGACTTACCTCATCACACGTTGTGCATGAAGAGATGTGCAGCGGGAGAGAGAGAAACCCAAAAAATGGTCGGCCAAGTACGTGCAAAAGCGATAGTAAACCCGTCAGACGCGTTATCCAGGGCCCCACTACCCCTTCCATTCATGCAAGAGACATGCATCGTAGGTGGTGTAAACGTGTTGTGGTGGAAAGAACAGACAGACATGCAGCGCAGATCCTTGGATTTTGTGAAAAGGACCCTCCCTGCCGGCTCGACACGCTATCATGCTATGATCTGCTATCAAATCGATGGATGTGTAGATTCCACGTCAGCAAGGAGGCAGAGAGGAAGTAAACCGGAACAATTTCGTCTCTCGTTTTTTCAGATGCGGCCAGATCTTGGCCGGACGACTTTATCATCGTCAATCGCATCCACAGTCGTTCTTTGAGTGGCGATCGGGCGATGCGATCGATGACCCGACCTTTACAGCATTGCGGGGAAGCTCAGTCGAACGCCGAATGAGCGAATTCGAATCCGTGGCGGTCCATGTAGAAAGTTCTGTATATTTTTGGAGCTATCAGTATTGGGATGGGACCCGATCCAACCACTGGATAGTAGAGCCAGCTATGTTGGAAAGATAACTGTAAGACGAGGTAACTGAGGTGCTCACCTCCGAGGGTTATGTTGTCGGCGATTCCTTTGCATGCCAAATCCTCCCCTAGGTTTCCTCGGAAAATCAACGGACATGAAATGGAGAAGTCTCTAAAATTGTGCTACGGGAACTAGCAGTCAGACGTAGACGTAGCAGAATACGTTTGATTGGTACATGGCTTAACGCATCCTGGCAGTCTAGATATAGCATAAAAAGCGTTTGCAGATGCACGATGTCAAGTCCGAGTCGAAACTTGTAGTGCGTACCACACAGCTGAGCAAAAGTTGGGAGTTTTTTTTTAAAAAAAGAAAGAGGGAGAATTGAGAAGGCATCATGTCATCAACTAAACGAGACGCGTCACCCGCGATCACGTGCAACATGACCCAAGTCACGCCCACAAAGGCGAAAGCCTTTTAAAAAGCCCGACGCGCACGGAATCAGGTCTGACATTGGCAAACGTCGACCACTTCTCGAAGGAGTTCCTCGAAATTTTGCACCAAGGAGGACTCACAGTAGAACACACGTAAAGCTATAGGCCTTGGAGCATGAAATTATCCCATAACTCACAAAATCCCATTCCACTGGTGATTGCGTGTAGGTAGCCGGATTAGATACCTAGATTATCGTCGTTCAAGAACAAAGCTTTACTAAACAACCTATTTCTCTGTCAGTAGCGGCACATATGAATAACGCTAGTATCATAGTACTAAGAGAAGAAGGCAGGTACTAAATAGATCGCACGTAAATGCACGTCAGATGAAGGAAAACTCCGGTAGACCGATAGATTGACTAAAACCAATTTTCCGGCAAAGTATTCAACGCAGGTGGAGCCAGTGTTATCGTACGTTGGATGCCGGGCATTTAATATTCCTTCCTAGGACTAGATACGGCGTAATACTGTAGAATGAGTCGAGATATAGATATCATACGAAAGCGGAACGAGCCTCGGACGCGTCAACCAAGGCAGGCTGAGCGACTGCATTAATCCACACTTTATACATCCGCGAGTCTTCTCGCGGGTCGGTAGCGAGATACACCCTATCTAGAGAAGAACAGAGCGAGAAGAACTCCTTCACGAAGTTATCCGTGCTTTCAGCTTCGAGTGGATAGCGATCCCAATTGCCCTTTAACGAGACAATCAACGTTTTCAAATTGCCAAATTTGGCGAGCAAGAAGGACTGCGCTCGTGCAAGTCAGAATCAGGTCGAAATCCTGTAGAATTGTGACAATCAAAGCTTACTATATCCATATATCTCAGCACCAAAATATCGAGGGTTTCAAGGGATTGAAGATGGTCGAAGGCAGCTGCTATGTATCCCCACCAAGAATGTCGGAATGAAAAGGCACGAATCATCTTGAGTTGAGGGGAAATGCTATTTAACGAATCCTCCACGGGGATAGCTGGATCCCAAAAATTCGGATCCCAAAAATTCGAATCCGAATCCTCCAACCAATTTAAAACGGTGACGGATCTCCCTGGGAGAAAAATCTGAAAAGCGTGAATATTTCCTTCCAGAATTCTCAGATTTGGGCATAAGGGGGTCTTCCGAGGGTGATTCAAGCCACGGGTCGTCCATCGCAGATGACGCAGTTGGGATTGACCTTCAAGAAACGCGAGAGCCTGTTCGTCGTACGAGGGATTACCGTCGTCAAATCCAAGCAATACGTGATCGTTGTGCCGAGAACATGTCCATATGAACTTCTCCAACAGGAATGGGCAGTGCGCCGGGAATATCGTGCGTGGTGTTCCCAGAATGCCGTTGTTGAACCCGAGTTCCTTCAGGTTGATCATAATCCGAAGGGACTTGGTGATGAGATTCCAAATGGACCGCCGCTGCTTGTGAGGGATATCGTGGGCGTGGTATACGCGCACCGATGCTGCACGGTGGGGATGTTTTTGTATGCTGGACAGGAATTTGAAACTCCTCGTCCCATCTTCGCTGGTCATCGACCTGTATAGAAGTCTTTCAGCTTCTGCTTGAACGTTTCTTGATGCGCAACTGAGAACCGCGAGGTCTGATGTGCAATTGATTTGTTCGATGATTGAACGAATCAATTCCGGCGGTAGAATCATGATAATTCGATAACGCTCGTAGTTTGTCTAAGAAATTTTGGTTGAGCTTAAACTTAAACACTAATGTTACTGTGAAACTAACCTGTGGTGCAACTTGGAGAGCTCAACTATTCGTGGGTGTGAGCGGCAGTGGAAGAAGCAACAGCCTGGCAAAAGTTTTCCAAAATAAACAACTTCAGAAGTCAACTAACTTGGTCACAGATGACATAAGGTCACATGGACAATGGTGTGACTACGTCACAGACCTATGTACGAACTTTTTATTTTCCCACAACCATCTTCAACCTCAAACGCTGGTTTCAATGAGCCATGGTCCGCACGTATATCAGAACCTCCTAATACCATCATTTCCTCAGCTTCAACGCTTGGACGGCATTCCTCACCGGTATCCATGAAGAACACGAATAGTAGTAAAAATCAACCGATTGCGCATATAGTGAGCAAAACGTGCCGGATTACATTCCATTGCTTTCATCTCCACAACATTCTGCGAAAGTGAGTCCATTACGCTAATATTGTCTCAAAATTCTCAGCCTGAATGTGTCATTATAGATGAAGTCATTCGCACCCTCTGCTTTGTCTCCGCGCTCGACAACATTCCGCAGAGTCGTAGCCGGGAGGGAGACCAAGAAAGACAATAATGGTTCCTGTCGGGCCGAGTAACCAAATCGCCCATTCACACCAACCGAAGGGGGAAAAAACCGATCGAAAGGCATCATACGATCAAGGATTGTGTATGCAAAGGTTTGCCCTGCCGCTGGGTCACCATTTCGCTTAATGGCCTGGAGGTACTTAAATCTACGTGGACTTCAAGACAGGTAATCAAGACGATTCTTCGAGAGGTGTACCGAATCATTGGATGAACGTTAACGAGCGGTCATAATATTTGTCATTACGTGCATCTCTCAAAAATCAAACGTAATGCCTAATCGTCCTTCTCAGAAAACCCCTTATCCACCCAGTCCAATACGAGAGGCGTTAAATTGCCTAAATTCTTCGTGCCCGTGAGGAAATCGGTATAAGGATCATTGTGGGCGCCGTGTTCTTGCATAATGACGGTCGTATTGGGATGATATTTTTTGACGATATTCGCGTATTCAAGGATCGTATCTCGAAGAACCTCCGCCTCGCCAATGCTGAGAAGGATGCGCTTTACACATTTGTCGATTCCCTTAAGCCAGTCAGTGGGTGCGCTGTTACCCTCCAGATAAGGGATGATTGGTTCAGGGACATCCTCCATACATTTAGCGCCCCAGTAGCCGCACGTATTTCCATTCAAGAAATCGCCACGACCTTCGTTAGTGTGCAGACAGCCATCCTTGTCGACCAGCTTCGACCAAGTCGAGAGGTAATAAGCACCTCCAAGAGGAGAGGAGAGCTGGAGCTTCGGGATGCCCTCCAATGGGTGCAATATGTGGGAGAAGACACCGTGGATTAATGCTCCGCCTGCAGAATCGCCGACAAGCTGAAGATTTTCTGGCTTGACGCCGGAGTCTAATAGATGCTGAATAGCCAGTATCGTTTGATTGAGCTGAGTGGGGAAGGGGCGATCGGGAATTGGGCCTTTATTTTATGGATTAATATTTATCAGCTTCGAGGCCTTATGCGCTTACTATAATTTAAAATGGCGAGTCCAGTTGGCTTCCCTCTCTTTTCAAGACTCTCCTGAATAAACCTCCAGAACACTGGTGCAGGTTCAGGCATACCAAGAACAAAGCCACCACCTGTTAAATCTACATTTCAGAAGCTATCCTTTCTGAGGGAGGATTACCACGTACCGTGGAGGTACAACATAACTCGTTCGGTGCGCTTAGGACCGACCCAGAGCAACCTTGAATCGTCACCAAGTTCCTCGACCGCTTGGGGATACTTCAATCCTTTCACGAAGTTGTTGTACACCGTGCGCGTTGGGCCGTAAAATGCGCGTGCCTGGCGCCGGTTCATGTTCGTGAGAGTGTGGTATAAGAAAGTATCAGCGAGGATCCTCTTCCAGCTCTTCGCCCTTCCGTAGGCACTGAACGGCTTCATAAGCAACGACCATACAAACTTAAGCGCTATTCCCATTTCGATGCCATCGTCAACCACGAAGAACCGAAACACATTCCACACTGAGACTCACGCAAGGGCACGATTATTAGAGCCATTTTAAGCTTGTCAAAAAGAGAAAGCTTGTTTCGCTCTTCGATGCTCCTTGATGTTGGCATGGTGGCGATGAGGATACCGTATGTTACGGCTGCAGCTTGAACGCGGATAGTATTTAAACCCTCTGCGATAAGGTGGCGTGATAGAGAGATGCTTTATAAAAGACCCACTTCTGTAGGATGCCTATCGAATACTAAGAATAATTAGAAGTGATTTGACGTCAGATCACTAGGTCGTAACTCCAAACGGGTTGAAACAATGAGCGGTATTTGATCTTCAAGCTTTTCGAAAGTCCCGACGTAACTGCAAGCACTCCCGATATACCGCAGAGGAGTCCCCACCGCGAAAATATTTCATCTTCAATTATCTACCTAAGTGGAAAGGGAATTGTCTTTCTTTCCAAGACACGGTATTTCATCTCTACCTCTTGCATGTAGCTTCAAAGGCGGGGAAACATGTCGTCTGTAATGGGAATTAAGACACATGGTATTGGGGACCAGGGTAAATGCCTGTCATTCTATTTTTAGAACAATCGTTGGGGAATTGCCCATATTTGACGCAACAGTCTTTCTCTATAAAGACATTTCAAAGTGCCACTGGACCAAGAGACTAAATGTTGACAAAATGTAAATCGTACGGAAGCAAATATCTAATGAAGCAAATTGTTCAAAATAGCGCAAGCAGTACTTTTTGCCAATGGGAAAGTCGGTGCTTCTCAATGACATGGAAGTACGCGTTCTCTGGAGCTCACTCTCAAAGGATGTCACCCAATTAGACCGCAACCGTGGCTGTGGCACCTTCAAATATCGAAGAGGCATATCGCTCACTTGGTGCACTACGCTTCAGTATAACTATTGGTCTTATCTCAAGCACTGCCATATGCACCTACACGTACATGTCCGAAACCATGTCAGTCGAATGCACAAGGCATCATTCCCTTAGCAGATAGTGACATCGTGCGCGTTAACTTGGTATTAAAGCAAAAGCTTAAGGTTCCCAGCCCCCATTTGGATTTAAACACGGGGACAAGATATTCACACAATACATATGGAACACTGCAGAATTGTCCTGAGAAGCACGGCTTCATGTTTAAATATGACACGCAGTCAGTAACTAAACTGTTTATCAATCTTCAACATTTACGCAGTGAATTGACGAGATATCCTTACATACAGTACACGCATGATGCAACAACGATAGGTAGATTACTCAGTGTGGAGGTTCTCAACTTCCAGGTTCCATGACTCTTTTCTGTCGATCTTTCAACGCCCGAGCGGCTGCTACATCCACAGCAGACCTAGTTCCGGCGAGGGATCCATCGGCCCCAACGGAGGAATCAGAAGACGACAGCCGAGATATCGCGTCGGGTTCGATGACGATGGAGTCAAGATTGCTGTCGTCTTCAACCTTGTGGCCGCCTTCGAAGGACGGCAATTGTAGAGCGTCGCTCCGGGAAGGAATACGAGGCAATTCAGGAGCGATTTGCCTTGTTCGAACGCCAGCGCGCGTGGATGCGGAGGAGTAAACGCTACTATTACGCGAAACCACATTCCCATTGAATGTATCGTCGGAGCCCCGCCTTGTCAAATAAGCCTGTGGTCGAATTAGAGCGGGCTGGGGTCTCGAGGACGCAATTAGGGGAATCTGAGACTCCTGCGTATGTACGCGGTGGAAGTCTGCACTCCTATCATCACATGTTGAGATACTTTCACCGTCGCCGAACGAGAGGGCCGGTCCTGGCATTGATGGTCGTGCAGGAGTCGAGCCATGTTTGTACCCTTGGAGGTCTGCAATATGGAGACGAACGATCCCCGCACCGTCCCGCGTTTCTTCCAGCGTCCAGGCTTTGGAATTAATTGTTGAAGTCGAACCATCTCGCGAGAGTCCCTTCCCTCTCTCCTCCCAGACAGTGTCCCTGATGGACTTGCGAGACGTACGGCTGGGAGGCGCCGTCAATTTATCGTCCTCTTTCATCTGTGGAGCGCCTGCTAAATTTGCAGCCACGGCGTTGAATGCATTGACAAGACTAGTTTTGAAGGAGGAGGACCAGGGCTCTACCTCGTCTCTTCCACTGGGATGCCCACCTGGGGTGGGCAATGGACCAAGTTCTTCCCAGGGAGGTTCAGTAGGCGGTTTTCCCAGATTTCGTAAACGGTCAACCATAGAACGAGGCGGGGGTCCTCCTGGATTCTGATTCCAAGGAAGGTCCAAGCCCCGTCCCTCCAGCCCCAAGAAGCGAGGCTTAATTGCGGACTCCCTTGGCGGCCCATAGCAAGGATTCAAGCCGGGTGAAACGCCACTCTGCAAGCTCATAGGACGACCGTAGTGGTTGGAGTAAAAAGAACCATCTTCCTGATGAGCCCGAGCAGCGATGTCCTCGTCTATGAGGTGTGACGGAAGATGTCGGAGCGCCCCGTTGGGATGAACAGCCGAACCAGGGTAGCCATATCCCAATGAGTTGTCGGAGAATAGAGTATGTCCGGGGATAGAATGATCGTGCAAGCTATATGTCGATCTGTTGACATAGCTCTCTGATCGCTTCGGCTCTCCAACGTCACGATCGCCCCGAGGCGACCAAGCCTGAACGTGGGCCAAATCTTCCCGACTACCGAGGTTCATTGCGCCGACGGCTGCATTATCCAGCTCAAATCCTCCATGTCCAGCTTCCAACCCTCCATTGCCCTCGTCACTCGATCTAGCCCATGGAACGATGGTCCGAGCACTTCGCCTTCTTTTCGAGTGAGATTGGAGGCGAATCAACCACGCGATCAGAGCGGCAAGTATAGCAATGGCCACAATTGTTCCGAGGGCTATCCCGATGTAAAAGGGTGGATTGTGAACATTGAGATTAGACGCCTTAGCTGGGAGAGGAGGAGCGACGATGGTCTCGGACGGGACCTGTCCACTAGAGGTACTAGATGCCAAGATAGAGGAATATGAAACCAGTGAACTAGAAAGACTATAAGATGAACTAGCGGCAGAGGAACTGAGAGACGAGGAAGAGCTGGCGACTGTAATAGTGAAAGTGGAAATCGAGGACGACGTGGCTGAGAGGGACGAAGTAATCGACCGAGATACTGTCGACGAGATCCACGATGATGAAACAAGTGTAGACACAAGAAAGGAATTTGAAGAACTCGACAAACTTTTCGTCGTAGACAGTACACTTGTCGGGAAACTCGAGGAAGTGCCTGCGGTGAAAACCATCGATGCTTGCTTTGTCGACGTCAATGAAGCGGTGGAGATCAGGTACAATGATGACCGAGGGGAGCTAGAGAAACCTTCAGACATCGAATAGGACTGGAGATCTCGGGTCGGTGGCACATTGACAGAAGTAGGCATGCTAGGCGAAATTTGTGTGATAGGCGCCGTGGTCACGGGGAAATCTGGTGTAGTTGACAACTGATTTTCGTCCGAGGGGACGACATCGGGAACTGAGGGCAGAGGCAGAGTCCCTCCGCTATCAGCCATCTGAACTTGCCCACTAGGTCCCAGAGTAATCACCGTCGTGTCATCCGAGCTAGCAAATTGTTGGTGAACGTGAAGAGGGATGCCAGCATCCATAAGAGAAGAAAAGGATGAAGGAGCGGCGTTGGAAGGCTTCCAGAGCGACTAGACAATAAAAGGCTCGGCCAGCGAGGTGAGGAAGGAAAATTAGGATAGTGGGTGTCTGACCGACGACCTAAGTTTGTATGACGCCTGGGCTAGCCTTCACGACAGACATGAGACTCTTGATTGTCAGCCACGAAAGTGTCCTTAGCCGGAACGCCGATGCCAGTGCGCCAAGCTCCCCAGTTGCAGGATTGGTTGAAATCGTGCGATCCTCTGCCACATCTGGGATCCATTTAACTATGTAGGACAGTGGTTAAAGCAAGCGTCCCGTTAGAACCCGTCAATGCTATCAACAAATTTTGATTGCTTCACTTCAACATATCACCTTCAAGTTGATACGTGTTAATACCCCTCGAGTAACCGAGTCCTGACGGCGCCTGTTGCCAAGCCTCGTAGATGTTTACAAACGATCATGACGCGCACTGGCATACATGGATGAAACATTCACTGATGAGAAATTTGGTCTCTGACATGCACCTGCATTCCAAGGTTGGAGCCATCGGAAAGACGCATTCAATTTTCTTGCAATTTCACTACAGGGCCCTACAAACCCCTCATCCACGTGACCCAATTGGGGGCCGGTTTGAAACGGCGGGTGAAGCGCACCAAGAACAAGCAACAGCAATTATCCGTGCTCCTCGAAATCTGACAAAATGCTACCTCCACGTTGACGCGAGTCAATGATAGGCTTGTTCGGTGGGAGTTCGCCTCTCAGACTCTAAACTCCCAAGCCGTCTTTAAAAAATAATTTGTATTACCCCGGTAAAAGGCTGGTAGTAACGACGGCGTTCTCGTTCTCGATCGCCCAAGTTCGCCGAAGGGATGATACTTAAGATGGTGAGTTCTCTATTCCCCTTGAAGATTTTCAGCAACTGAGATCTTCTGGAAATTGAACGTATCAAAGTGCGATGAAATGGATAAGCCATATTGATATCTTTGGATCCAATTTGGATCGTCTCATTGATCCTTCATCATTGTCCGTCACTGTAGGACTCGAAGCCTCGTTTTTTACTTCTTTGATGAGTCCTCAGTCTATGTGGAAACCACGGTTATGACGGCCTTTTAATAAACTCAGGCACAGACTCTGCAGGAGAAATACTGACTAACACATATTACCAAGATACGGAACCGCTCAACTGACTGCGCTTGGCTGGTGCTGTAATCTGTGTACTTATTCGAGACTTTGGGTTTGAGTCACACCAATCTTCTTTCAGTTTGCTTACGATTTTGCTCACTCAGCCTTCACAAAAGCGCCGGACTGTGCCCGTAGATGCCTATCTGATACTTGTTGGGGAAGACCGAGTTAGCAAAACTATCACGACAGATAGCGTACTGTAGGTGTAATAGACGTTATTTTCATATACTCGAGAGTCGACATTGGCCATCTTCTTCCCGATATTGTGATGGCTATGGTGAATTTCCGTCAATCCACTCCGGAATGCAGGAAGATTGGAGTGTTTCTGGGCCGTAGCAGGCCTCGGAGGAGAAAAATTCCGTCAAAAAGCTTGAATATAAAATATATTCCGTAGACGTACAAACGAAGCATCGGTCAAGAGACTCAGATTTCGCGATTTGGATGGTCGGACTCGGAGGTCAACTTCTGCCGCCCCGCTATGGATGCCTACCGGGCGGCCCTGTTTGGCAATGACAAAAATGATGAAAGCGGGACAATCCGGACTTGCAGGCGGGCTATGATTCCCTTGCGGGATATACGGCTCTAGGGTCGAGGTTGAGATGTATAGTCTTTGAAAAAGTGCAATGAAGCCTGCCGCTCATGATTTGGGCGTCCAGTCCGCAATATTACCGATATGAAGTCACACGCGCTCGGGGTTGGCTAGATAATAGTTGGATTTTCTCCCCAAGAATTCCGTCTAGTTTCCTAAAGCCATATACAACAAGTCGTTTGCGACTTGTTGTATCATGTAGCGCAGCATTTGTCTTTTTATGACCTAAATTTGTCTGGACATGTGAGTACTGAGGAAGCTAAGGAGACATCTTTCCGACATGCCACCGGATAACAGACCCCGATTAGGAAGGTCATTGATGTGATGGATTTCTAAGGCTGTGGCGAACCTTTCTCGTCGCGCTCACTCACATGGAAAGAAATTTTCATGTCTGTAAGCCCCTCCGTGGCTGTTACTCATACTAATCCCATTTCGGGTCGTTTCAACTTCATCTCTCTCGGCCTCCACCTATTATCTCCTTTGCCGCGTCTACCTGCCGAGTGCTAACAACCATAAGTCTAGTGCACAATAACTGCTGCACAGAGGTATTATTGATTTGCTGCGTATGTCTGTTGAAATGATGACTCACATGCCGCCTCGACACTGAGCGTCCATACCGAATTTCGGATCGAGTCAAGATGGTTCCGCATACCCAAAATGATCCACGGACCGTGCCTTACATACATATCATCATTATGTCCATGTTTCATGATGATACTTGTGAGCAGAGAGGCTATTCAGGCATCCGCCAGAATTTGACAAGATTGCCAGTTGTTAAGATCTACCTCCACCCGTTGCACCTCCGAATCTGACTCGGTTTCTAATACCAGGAGCGGTGTAGTATAGCCTAGGTATTTAAGGTACGTCAAGATACATCCTCACATCCTCTTCAATTACCCCAGTTCTCCTCACCTACTTGGCGATGCTCAGTTCGCATCTTACTGTTTTGGAATCGAGCTCTTCAAAATACGCGTCGGTGGCGCTCTTCCGGACGCCCCAATTAAACTCCACTGGACAAGTTGAGGCATGGCGTTCAATATCTTATGAACAATTCCATCGCGACGTCGAGCTATTCGCTCGGCATTGGACTCGCGTTCTCACCCAGGACAATATCCCTAAGCGTTCAGTAATTGGAATGTGGTATGTACTTTTCAACCGTCGCGTTTATGAGATATATTAACATGTGTGTTCAAAGGTTGAGCGGATTCACATATGCCGATGTTCTCCACATATACGGTATCTCAAGGGCTGGTTATATCCCCCAACTATTCAGTCTGCGACTACCAAATCCCATCGTCGTTTACGAGCTTCTCAGCAAAGCCAAAGCTCAGGCCATGATTTACGATCCCTCCTTCGAGTCGATATTGAAGGATTGTCCAGTCCCAGTACACCCCGCCTTCCAATCAGACCGAATAGACAACGTCGAAGAGTCGCTCCCGAGTATATGGGACATACAAGAAGACGACATTGCGTTCTACTTCCACACTAGTGGCTCGACGTCTGGCAGCCCAAAGCTTGTGCCGATGAGCTTTCGTTGGCTAAACTCTGTGGTGGTGAAATCACATCATATCAGCATGCCACAGAATCCAGACCGTCAGGACGTGACTGTATGCATGTGAGTATTCTTCCATCCTTTGTTCTTAATACATCCTAGAAGAACTTCTGGCTGAACTATGTTTAACAGGGGAAGCATGTGCCACATCGCACAGACATTCAGTGAGTATTAATCATCATCGGATGACCATGCCGTAATTCTAAATCATCTTTTCAGTGTTTATAGGTACTCTCCAACATGGATCGTGTGTCATCCAGCCCACTCTTATCGCCTTCTCATCCGAGGAGCTGATTGACATGGTCGTTCGATGCGGACTCAATCGCTTTAACCAATTCGGGGGGTTCTTAATGAAGCACTTCAGAAATGCGCGACAAGACGCTAAACTCCTTTCGATTATCAAGAACTTCGACGACGTCCTCTACTCTGGGATGCCTCTTACCTACGAGGAAGAGCAATGGGCTCTCAAGAGCGGAATTCGGCTCAGGGTTAGTACCTGCTTATTTTCTGTCTTTCTATTTCATTTAATTAACCCACTATGTTTAGAATTTGTTCGGTAGTACTGAGATTGGAGGTATGCTCCTCTCCGGCGAACACGAAAAGAATCCTGCGCTTCTGCGTCCCCTCCCAGGCACTTCATATCGTTTCGACCCAATCGAGTCCGCCGATGAAGAAGGTGTCCACAAGTCCAACGCCATTTTGTACGAACTCGTCATTCTCTCCGATTCACCGGACTGCCCTAGCACGACGCTCCGACATGCGGATCAGCACTTCCACACCGGTGACCTCTTCCAGCAAGTCCTGCCTGGATGGTACGTGTCGCGCGGACGCGACGATGACTGGATCAAATCGGAGACCAGCTTGCGATGCGATACTAAGGCCATCGAGGACAACGCACGTGCTATGTGCAGCAGCTTAATCGCCGAGTGTATCGTTGTTGGAAGCGGACGTCCCTCTCCCGTGATGTTTGTGGAACCAGCCGATGACAGTCTGGACCACAACAAACTCAAGAAAGACATCATTCGGAAAACACGACACTTCCACTCGAGGCGCTATCTGCACGAGCGCATAACCTCCGCTGACATGATTGTAATTGTTCCGCGACAGACGCTCCCAAGGACCGCTACCAAGGGTAACATCCGCCGCAAAGCCGTCGAGGAGGCGTTCAAGACCGAAATCGATAAGATTTTCGGATGTTCATTCTGAGGGACAATAGCGATACGTCCAATCTCTCCCAAAAGCATTAGGTTTCGGTCTCTACTCATATCTATTAATACTCTATTAGTATACCTATAGCTTCACTAGTCTTCGCTATTTCTAACCTATTTAGCCCTTAATTTTAGCACTTAATCGGACCCGCGTGTACCACTCACATTGCTTTCTGTTGTCATTGGGTTCATACCTACCTGTAGCCATACTATTCTTCATGTGCGATATCCTTTTTCTGCTTGCAACGGATCAAAGTGTGTAGCTCTGAAATAACGTTGATTCTGACATGAAGGCGATCATTCAAATCGCGGCAAGGCCCAATTGGCCCATATGTATAGTGAAAGCAACGTTTCAGAAGACATGAGTTTCACTTTGACAATCAATTGAAGGGACAGTGATCAGACAGAAGACTGTTAAATTTGATCAGATGAAAATGTATCGCAGCGCCCAGGATAGGTTAGGCTTGGAGTAAGTATGAATGAAAATAACGCCCATGCAAAACGCGCAGCAAATGCACTGAAGCGAATAGCGCCCATTATGTCTGATGATAAGCAGATTCTTCCTGTATCTAGAAGCAATTGAAACTGAGTAGTGCTCCTCGGAATCGATTCCAAGAGACTATTTACCCACGGCTCGTCCTTTACCGTATATTTCTTTGGCGGTCTTTGGAAACAAGCAACGCGTTCGGCCTCCTTGGCGTCTTTCAAAAGGAAAACTACACCAAGTTCGTAATTGGAAACCTGTGATGCAATCAGCGTTGACGGATAGGGCTTAAAAAAGGACAGTGACATCGCTCTCACATTTAGAATTGGATTGAACGAAGATCCCGATAGAGTCCCCCATGCCGACGGTGTAAAATTATGAGAGCCAACGTAGGCCCAACCCAACGCTGGTTCGATCACCTCGACATCATCATCCGAATCATCCTCGGTGTCAACCTGAGAGAGTCGCCCTTGTTTTTGTTTCCCGGAGACAGTACTTTCATGTAACATCGCAATAATCATCTGTCCAAGAATCAAAACACGAAATGAGGCAGGTCTATGAACTGTCTTACTTTCGAATGCATCAGAACAGGCCCTCCTTTGCTCTTAGAATCATAAAAATGTGTTCTTGGGAAATTCTTTGCAGCCCATTGCTTCCTGCGACAGAATATCGTGCCCCCTCCCTGATATAGTATATGAGATTACACGGTCAATTAATATTTGGTAGGTAGGATGAAACCTAACCTGCTCTCCCAGAGCGCTCTCTTGAACAGTGGCTTTGGTCGGGAATACAACCTTGACAGGCGGATACGGGAGTTTCTCCCTTGATTTCTTGGACTGATCGAGCCAGTCTTCTGCACTCTCGCCTCTCGCGGACCAATGGAACTCGTTTAACCATTGAGTGGTATATATACCCAGACTAGAGCCCTGTCGCTAACGTCAGATTCGATGAATCAAGGTCCCATCTGATATGCTCACTTGACATTCCAACACTAAGTCCTTGGCTCGTTTACCGGCCCCCGTGCGCATGCCTAATTTTCGTACAGCCGACATGAGACGCGGATGACCAGTCCTGTCACGGATCAGGGATAAACTCCCCGATGAGAGAATTCAATTGACGCACTGAACCACACGGGGCCACCCTTCATGCTTGCCAGCAATGGAAGCGACTAAGTGAGCTTTGACGTTCGACCAGTCCCATCTTTGGCGTAACTCGTCAATTGATTTTAGAGGAAGGTCTGGATGCTTAAGTTACAGTTATTATTAGCACGACCCAGACACCCATGAAACAAGATATATATGAACATTGTCACTTATCATCGCCGCAAGCGCTGGTCTGACGTTGACACCATGGAGCATTCGTTGCAAGGCCGCGGGAAAATCATCAGATGCCTTCGGATCGTGAGGAGTAGGTTTCGACCGCAGAGGGATATCTTGCAGCCAAACAGACTGGGCGATGGCAATTTTTAGGTTACGTGTTGCAAGTGCATAAAAAAATCGTACGTTCTCCATATCGCGCCAGTCATATGCTATCAAATTTGCTGTGGACACGACGACCCGCAGTCGGCCAGTTTTATAAAATAGCTGTTGAAATGTTAATAAGTCATTTTTAGTTACCCTCAGTGACGATTGATATTACCAGCATGAACTAAAGAGATAATTAAGTTGAATTGTGGACCAGTAGAAATGTCCAAGGCCCACCTTCATATGTTGGCAACCATGACCGGCACGTAGATGTGGCGTTGTCCTGATCCAGTTGGGCAATACATTCTTGATAGTTGCTTCCCCTGAAGCATCGGGTTGGGCAACCATGATGACCGGAACGGAGTGGTCAAAAAACTCGTAAATCCATGGAAAATCCAACGAGTACGAGGACATGATGGCAAATGCCAAGTCCGATCTCTATTATGAATCCAATTGAGCCCTCTAGTCAAGAACGAATTGAAATGTACCTTTCCCAGCACGTCTGTCAATCGAAAGGTCGGTAAGCCATCTTTCCGCGGTTCAGCATATTGAGTGGCGGTTTGTCGAAGTTCTCCTTTCCAAAAGACTTGGTCGATGACGGGTATAGAGTTGGAGCTGCTGACACTCGGTAGGTTAGAGAGCGTGGATAAGGATTTTGAAGTGGAAACCTGGTGCCTCTTGGCAGGTGGCTCCTCGTCCTCCGAATCGTCATCCCCGGTCGTGGAACCATGCGTTGATGGAGGTCTAAGGCGTTTCTGGCGTTCCCGTCGTTCTCTCTCTAGCTGGGCTCTCTCCGAGAGAAATGTGGATGGCTCTGATCGATCTCCGGCTGGTTGAATAGTCTGAGAGCTGCTCCCAGGACGCAATTGACGCCTATTTTGAGACGACTCGGCTTGGGAGGCCTGCAGTGCGTGCCGTAGCTCCTCCTGGAACCGCGATTCTTCGCCATCCTCGTCTTCGTCACTATCGAGGTTTATCAAAGGCTTCGAAGCAGGTTTTCGAGCAGCTTCTTGTAAGCTCAGTGCAATGGCCCTGCTTCTGTGTTAGTGGTCATTTTCAGGATTTAATGGTTCAGAACCTAGCCAGGTCCTCGTCTTCGTTAGACATTGTGAAGATATATGGGCGGGATTTAAGTTGTACGGTCAGTGCAGCGTGACAATCTGTTGGCAGTGTTGCGCGAAATAACGTGAGTACCCCGTGCCGTGACCAGTCGTAAATCAAGTTCGGCTGAGAGAGTCACTGTCAGAGAGGTGTTGGTGACCTACAAAACACAATACCGCCATTCTCCATGCAAGCCCTCTTTAACTGAAGTATAAATGGGAATTAAGTAACACGATTGAAGAGGTGAGCAACATTCAACTTACTGTAAATAAATATGTGGCATGCTGGTCTGACGGTCTGGCTGTACTAGTACAAGTTCCAATGCTCGAATTTTGTGCAAGCTCGGTTAATAAAAACACAGCAACTTCTATTCAGCAGGTCTTCTAAATACAAGGAGAACAGAAAAAATATATGGTATGGTCCAGTTCGATGTCCATCTGGGGATCTGATTCAGATCGTACACCCGTTTAAAGGTGGTACCTGCCCAGTGCAATACTGTGACGCTCAAACTCCATCGACGATCGAAAGCCTCACTGCTCTACCAGTACGCGCACCTGCGGCTGAGCGCCCTTACAACCGAGTTTTACAGACGGCGGACCATCCCGGCCTACTCCAACGCGTGCGTGGTCATTGAGCGTTGAGTTCCATCTCTACCATTGCTTCAAGAGAAGTACCGGTGACGTACGTTGACCATGCCCCAAGTAATCTTGTCTATCTTAAAACTCGTCACCCTGTTAAAATAGCCATATCCCACCATACTCTCAACCTAAACGCTTTTTCTCGTCATTCCGCCCCGAATTTCAGCCGGTTGCCTTCTAAAACCGAAGGCCTGAATCCGGACTCTCAACCCTTCAAGTTTGTGTCCAGCTCGAAATGACCTCTTCGTTTACAGAAGGCACGATCGACTTTACGCGAAACGACGAAACATACCAGACGTATTACAGCGCTTCGGTGATTTGGAGAATAGGACGCAAAATCCACTTGTCGTGTTGCACGGCGGTCCTGGGCTCTGCCACAACTACTTGGTCTCGTTCGCAGACCTCAGCTCGAAGTACCACATTCCAGTCATCCTCTACGACTAACTAGTAGGCAACGGAAAATCGACGCATCTCAGAGAGCAGCCCCCCGAATTCTGGACCATCGACTTGTTCATCGACGAACTCGTGAACCTTTTGAATTACTTTTCGATCCAGGACGGCTTTGACCTCGTCGGACACTCTTAGGGCAGTATTCTTGTCTCCGAGTTCGAGGTCCGCAGACGGCCCGCAGGATTGAAGCATTTGATTCTATCGAACTCTCGTCCGTGGAATAAGTCTAAAATGCAACTCATCCAAGCCTTCCCTGACGATGTCAAGCAAGGATTAATGGGTGGTTTGAAGGAGCCCGAGAATTTTTTTCTCAGTCATGGGCGTATGACTCGACCAATTCCGGAGGAATATTGGTATACTGGTGAAGTGTACCTTCTTGAACCGTATGGTGATGACCGTGATCTTGTCTAATTACAAATAGGAAGACATGCTTATGGCATGCAAACAAATTTCTGCCAATTGCCCAACCAAGTAGGGCCCATAATTTTTGACAATGATCTCAAGTTTTTTTAAGAAATAGCAAGAGAAATTGGAAAGCAAAATGGAAGTCAATTCCCGGCGCCTGTTACTCTCTCAGGTCCTTTTTATTGTTCTGATGTTCCGATCTTGGAAACTACCCCATAAGCCCCGAAGGAAGCAGGAGTGAAAACACGACTGACCTCAGGTAAGAGCACATATAGCCAAACAGCAAGATCCTGGATTTCTTGCTTGTTCATCCAATGCTCCAAACCTTCATAAGAATGAAAATGCAGTGCAAGTGGTCCGTTTTTCTGTATTTCTTCCCCAGAAACTCGCATCGAAGACGAGGCAGCACGAAAGGGCAAGCCAAGTTGACCGGCAAATACCTCAGCAAGTCCTTTCCAAGTCTTATAGTCGACTTGGGTGTCTTCAATCCCGTGGCCCCAGTAGATTGGTGTATTTTTTGAAAAGGAGGTTGCTATCTTGTTGTACGCACAATATTATTAATGGGTCCCAGAAAATACCTCATAATTCACGAAGGAAATAAACTGACCTGTGATAACTTCTTCCGAAATGGAATATATCCACTAAGAATGAAGAGACCCCCGATAGGCCGTTCACTCGTGATCGTAGTCAATACAGAGGTGGCGCTGCCTTGGCTCAGACCACCAACGACGATTCGTTCTGAGGGTATGCCATAATCTGTCTCTTCCTTGGAGATAATCTCGTTAATCCATTTGACGGACCGGTGGAGACCATCTTCATCTTCGACACGGGTTGCGTGATCAAATGAGTAGCAGTCGAACCTGAGAACTGGGTCATTAAAAGGCTTATAGAATACCGAATTAAAGGCCAGAGCTACGCCTTAGATAGACTGACCAAGACGGCATCTGATCCCCACCCAACCCAGTTATTTGCATCATAGGTCTTTTATAATGGACAACCGAAGAACTTCTAGTCAGCGTACCTAATGCTCAGTAATGCAAGCAACTCACGCCGAAGGAAAGATGAATTTGACATGAGAAAGATCACGATGTTTGATCAGATCAGGCTCCAAGCAAGGAGAAATGCCTTGGGCTGAATCTCCTAATCCCTATAGAACAGAAAATCATCAGATTGCTTTGTAAATGCGCAAGGAAAACTTACATGCAGGAAAATTACAGTGGCGGTATGTTTTTCGCGTGGCTGAAAGACGACACAATCTGGATAGTATGAGCTCGAGGAGTAGGAAATTTGTCCTGACATAGTTAATGTGATATGTATGTATGCGTCGATGTGGATCTTCAAGCTCCCAGTAAGCTCAGAATGATGAAGCGGTTCCACTCTGAGTTCGCCAGTTGAAGTTCCCGCCATACTGCCATATTGTTTGGCCCTGTGGAACTCCGGATTCATCGGAGCCGCCCTTGCACGGTCCAGTCACATCGAGTCATCATGGGCTTTCTCGCGAACTTATAACAGTTTTGTCACACTTCTCACATTTTTTACTGTCGATTGAATATTCATCGTAAAGATTTCTGATAAACTTCCCACGTGAAGCTTTTCGTGAAATCTTTTGCCAAAAGGTTGCACAGCTACAATCCTTTTCTTCTTCTCAGAGTGAGATCTTAACTACAATCCTAGGGTTGTCCCACGGTAGTATACAGTCAGTCGCAGTGTACGTCTGACCTTACAATAAATGGATGGTATCTAGAAGTTTTAAGCAATTTAAGTCTCCAAAATACATAGGAACACAAGTTACTGAATTTACTTTACAATGGAGGCGGAGAACAAGGTCAACCACATGTTGAAATTGTTCTAGGCAGCTTTTGAAATATCTTTATCAAACTGTCATTTATAGCGTCGATAATACCTTCCTAGAGAAATATTCACAGTTATTGCTTCATGGACCAATAGAAAATGTGTTAGAACGTGTCTCAGTCCTGGTCACAGTTCCCAGAACTCTTATGAAGGACTTAGAAGGATGAGCATTACTATCAGAATGCAATGCATTTATAACTTTGCTTAGCATGGGTATGGAGTCCTCGTTTTCTCACCAAAACACGACAACGTGGGGAAAAAAAATTCTTTCCAATTTTTTTGATCTTTCCCGTCAGCTGGTATTTATTGGACGATACGGAAAGGCAACTCCCGAGATTTCGATCGTGCAAGCAAAGCTTCCGACTTTGATTACACTGACAGGAGTCCGGCAACACGGTCGCTCATTTAGGTAAATATTGAACGAAAAGCTTTTGCTTGAGTGTACAGCAAAGGAACATGGGAAAAAGGCATGATACTGGCGTTCAGAAAAAGAGGCGGCTAACTTTGAAAACGAATTTGCAACCCCCCTCTTTGAACCTCGCCTCTTTCATGCTATAATGACTGATCAGGGTTCTCGCTACAAGGAAAACGACATGTGAGCCTTCACCCCATCTTTTACTCGTATTTAGGACTAACCAATTAAACCAATAGCAAGAACCTAGCCAAGGCTGACCTGGTCAATATTATCACCTGCCATCCTGAAGTCGTCTGGCCGTCGAAAGTTTGTAAATGGAGGGACCCAAACCTGATCGCCGTTAAGCACTTGAAGAAGGCAATCCTTGGTGCTTATGGGTATACCAAGGTTTTTCAGCAGGATCTACAAACTGCGGTGCGTACTTCCAATAAGGTCGATGTCAAAGAACCTCGAGTGAAATTAATATTATCTTTCCAGGTACAGGCTGAGGAATCGTCTGCGGATATCGTTGCGGTAGTCATACAGGTAAATGGTTTCAAACCTAGTGACGGTGAAAAGCCCTCAAGTGAGATCATCGTGCGCGCCAGGGACCGGAACCGATCGGAGTCGAGATGACTAGTATGGAGACGGGACCAGAGGTAATTTCTTAAACTGACCCTGATGTTGCTGCATTCATTGAAGAAAACCCTCAGGACAATGAACGAAACTCCGAAACATTGGACTTGGCACTGGAAAACGGAACAACGGGTGTAAGTAAACCGTTACACCGTTCTAGAATAATTGATCATATGAAAATGATCCCACCATCTCTCGCAGGGTAATGTGGAGCTGACAGTCAGTAACATGAACCAATCCAAAATTCCTGGTGGTGACGTATCGGAAGAGGGTCAAATGGCTGCTCCTATCGTGGCCGATTCTGAATATCTCGCTCTCGACGACTCGCAAATTGAAATGGCGTTGGACAGGGTACAAGTTGGGGTCGATGTGAGCAACGACAGGTCTATGGGTTGAGTAATATCTAGGAATCACGGAATCACTGCTAATGAAATGTTTAGCGGCTAATAAGGGATCCACGATGAAATGGCGCTTCGAGAAAGACCTGCATCGGTTGAAGGCATTCATTCAGAATGATTCAAAATTGCAGCAGCTATACAACGTCGTGAAAGCGCGCAAAAATAGGCGTCAAAGTGATGCAGATGTCTTTGAACTATACCGATGTGGATCAGAGCTGTTTCAAAGCTTGAGGAGCAATCGTTCTTGGGATGTAAGCAATTCTTCTCTCAGGCAATAACCAGCTCACCATCATCACTTCCAGGAATACAGCGGTGATATGCCTAGCCTCCATATCCAACTTTTTTTGGATCTGACACCCGCTTGGTTATCAAATGCGAAAAAGGTGTGCGTAATTATGCAAGAGCTAGGGCCGGCATCCAGATATCCAGATGAGTTGGTGATCAAGCGTCTGGAAGACGAAAAAGCCTTCGGGAAAGGGGAGAGACTTCTCCCCTTTCTCAAGAGACGGCTTGCCCTTCGAGAGACCGATGACCTTGGAAGTAATTCGGAACGACCGTTTTTGTAATCTTGGATGACTATGTGGATCAGAATGTTCGGTATGGGGCTCACATAAGTTGACATAACTACATTCCTCTTTCTTGTCCGTTCGTTAAATCGCATACAAACTTAGTAAAAATTATGTTGGTACAATCAAATCTATCTTTCCATTCCCCCTTCCCCGCTTTGCGAGCCGATGTTCACCAGATAGGCGTTTCTCTGCCAAAACAAGTCGAAGAAGTGGTTTCTTCGATTGAAGAACAGGCAATATGATATCGTTCGATGCGATTATTTGCTAGAACCTTTATTCGATATATCTTCCGAGTCGACCCAAGTAGGACAAGAACATACAGAGAATTAAATTATTTTGGAAGTCCAGCTCGACCTGCTGTCTTTGCTAGCAGGGACATCCGTACTTGGATTTGCCTTGAAGAAAGAGTTGAGCTTGAACGTCGCGCTTAGGTCATGTTCAACTGGCTCCGCTTTTGATTCATACGTCGCCTGCCAGTGTTTGCCTGTTTGTGAAGTCATTGTACAGTCTAATTTCAGCATATTAGGGGTGAATACGGTATGGGTACGATTGCAAATGAATTGTCTCTCGGATATGATTGCTTGGGACACATTCATTCTTGGTTCGTACAGAAATGTTGTATGTATGCTCACGCACATGCCTGACTGTTTCCTGCCATGTAGCCTGGTTCGTCGCCCATGACGGCAGCGCGATCGTCATCAAGAACGTGATCTGCATCCACGAAGAGGACAATGGTGTGCTCTGGAAATATACCGACTACAGGCCCAATGGCAGGTCCCGGACGATCAGGCGGAGAAGACTTGTCGTCAGCATGGTTTGCACTCATGCGAATTATGGTAAGCACTGAGTATACTCTTCTTTGACCTTAAGTTTCTGACTTAATTCGTCTCACAGAGTACATCTGGAATTATCACTTCTCCAGGATGGAGACATCGAGTTTGAGGCCCGTCTTACTGGCATTCTAAACGTATACGCGCACAAAGGAGGGTGAACCCACTCCATTCGGAACCATCGTCGCACCGTGTTGGGAATTGCTCGCTCGTCGTGATTACTTACCCGAAATGTCCATACGTTACCATTTCCCATAGTCTAGTTATTCGTAGCTATAGGTACTTAGATAGTATAAATATTAGATAGTAGTTACATCATATACTCCCCCGTTAATTTCTACACACCGGGCATCAATGCACAGTCATCAACATATGTTCAGTATCCGTGTCGACCCGATGATCGACGGCCTTACATAAGAACACCGTCGTCGAATCTTCCCAGTCGAAGCTCCCATCGGGTCGAAAGACAACTTCGCCGGCAATGCGTTCTTCACCAAGGACACGGCCATCATTAACGAGACAGCCCGCGCCTACGACTTCAATAAGGAGCGCAGATGGCGCGTCGTCAACAAAGGGCGGCAACACTACGCCTCGGGCAAGGACGTTGGATATAACATCGGCGTCAAGGGCGGTGCTACCCGATGTCGACCAGGCTTGACCAGGGCAGATGGCTGGGTCGCTCAGCGGGTTGCTTCCTTGAACAACGCTCTCTGGGTCGTTAAGGATACTATGGAACTGTGAGGATGTGGCCTGCAGGTAAGTATGTTACACAGACGGAAGATGAACCAGAGGATTCTATTGGATCTTGGGTTGAGGGCAAGCTGCCAGTCGAGGACAAAGACATCCTGGTTTACGTGACCGTCGGTAAGTGTCGGGCACATCGCTGCATCGCACACCACTGATCGCTGTCTCTTAGGTCCGCTATATTTGGGCTGGTTAAGCCACATTCGTAGTAGGAGCTTCTGATGGCATGGGGAAGCAGTTTGGCGATTCTGTAGATCTCCGGCACTTTTAATGTTTCTTTCGTCCTCGGTTTTTACACCATACACGGGGGCTGTAGCGCCACAGCCTCGATTTTTGTGTGTGTGTGTGTGTGTCAAAATTCTTGCTATGTACTGCCGGTTTCTCAGCTTCGATCAGGAAATTATAGCCCAAACTGGGTGGATTATTGATCGTGTGAGGGCCACCGAAAATTTCCGGGTTGCTGACATTCTTCCACTTGGGTCAATCGTACTTAAGGAGGAATGTCTAATGACCAAATGAATGTTGTCAATAGCCTGTGGATCGCTAAACGCCGTATGCTTGCACTTCGATGGGGCCTGAGATAGATCGGCTCTTTCTTTATCATTTTCTCCTGACGATGTATTCCGATGTTGATTTATTTCGAAGACTAATAAATTCTTTCCCTCGTTCAAACTTAGCCCTATGGTAAAGCCTGTAGGATTTATTCATATAAACTGGGCCGCCTTTCTCTTTCGTCACTACGTTCCATCTTATACGCCATGTCGCCCAATTTTTTAACCGGAAAAATGTATGAGATCTCAGCAAAGTTGAACTTGCCACTTGTCAGCACCGACACTGATGTCCGATCCGTTCTTCAGTCTAGGCCCTATTATGGTAGGCTTGTATGCCGCTGGAATGTAAGATATGCTACTTCTCTTCCGAAGACATGTCTCATAGATACCACTCATCGATAGCTTTACGGGAGGTATTTCGCAAATCTCCCCCATTACAGTATCCCAAGGTTGCTGAAAGAAAGGAAGTCAATTTCTTCCAAATAATTTATTACTATTTGAAATACAAGGATCCCGTCCATACCAAGACAATCGTAAGTCACGGTACTCATTCCCTTTTTGACTTAATATCCATTGCTCATTTAATCCAAGGTGGCCGTCACTGCACTTTTCGTTTTTGTGAATGAGAGTGTAGCTCTTTATACCGGTGAGGTTCCAACTCCCCGGGTGACCAATCCTTTGGTAATCCTTGACATGGACTTCCAGTGTATTGGTATGCCATTTTGCAATGGGGAGCGCAGAGCAATCTTCCCGTTGACCATATTGCGTGGTAAAATCTTTCGAGATATATTCTTGCAACGACTTTTAATCCAACCTGCGTAGGACAATGCATGTAAGTGCATACATTTCCTCGGAATAGTGGCATAATCGACAACTTTGTAAATGAAACAGGTGCAGGTAGTCGTAAATGTTTGTCACCTCTGATTTCTGCAGACTTTGGTCACTTGTCTTTTGAGCTAATGATTCGCTTTCTAAGGGTTTATCTATATGTCTTGTGCACAGGTTGGCGGCCTAGTGCTGCGTACCTCTCATGTTTAATACTAATCACATTGAGGATGCAGCTTCTTTTCTTGGAAGATATGGGAATGTAGGTTATATTTTAGCCGTATATCAAGAAACTATGGGATCTGAATCCTGTCATCTCTTAGTGAGCGGACACAGGCTTTTCCCAGCTGGAGTTTTGGTATGTCTCCGAGAGTTGTCCCGGCTGTTCTTTGAGTTTACTGAAATGATGTCAGGGGTTTCTCATATTGGCCGAGCTTGGTGTGCAATCCAGAAAAATATTCTGCGTTCTTCCACTGACTCAAGTCAATCAGCCTGCATGGTCGGTATGTTACCACTGATTTTGGACATCTCTAATATTTTGCGAATAATTTTTTCAAGCGTTTACCGGAAGATCGTGTGTCCTTATTTTTTTTCTCTGGCAAGAGATGAACAACTTATCCAGTATCAATTTTACAACATTTACGCAACTCGCGAATCTGAAGGTGCGATTCGGAGAAAGATTGCAGAGTGCAGTGCTAATAGTATGAATCAAAGGAGTTGTTAATATTCCAGAATATTATCACTGTTTCCATGGACATTTCTATCACAATCAGCCTTTGCGTCTTACTCCGAAACATGTTCCGAGCAGGAACCGGGGGGTGAGATATTTAATGAAAGATGATTTCGACTCATCAATGACTAATATTATTTGAAGCCTGGACGTTATGATCAAAAAACTGGTGAGACAGTACCCGTTGATCATTAGTCAATAAATGACTATAAATTTCTAGATTCTGTTGGCTTTGAATACATGTTTCTTTACCAGGTTGGTGGAAAGCAAATTTGTCCATCCCATCCTTCGCTGATATCTATGTCTCATGTAAAAGTCTGATTTCGACGGGTGTTCTTCTATCTGTCAGTTATTCATTCGATCTTTGATTTCCGCTTAACATCCGGAGATAGATAATTTTTTCTCCCAATTCGTCACTTCCTCTCGCCTTTGATGTTTGCGTCGGCCCAGGTACATTCTCCTTGCGAAACTCGAGATTCTAATCACAGATCCTGCCCTCAATAGTGTACTCCGCCTGTTTTCTTGCTTCTTTGAATGCTAGAAACTCGATTCGGACGGAAAGAAACCCCATCCACGAAGATACCGTGGTATTCGCTTTGCGCACTCCGGGGAATATGACCGCCACCACTCACCATGTATGTAATGACAAACATCTGACTGTTATCAAGTATTTACTTACAAAAACCAAGGTTTCATCGGATGAAGTAATGCCTAGAAGTTGCGACAATGCTACCCAAATCATATAGGAACTCTATACAACTTTGAAGTCCAGTAATTTACGTGGTTTCTAGCCCAGCACTTCGAAAAAGTGTTTTAAATGACCTGACTTGATTTCACCAGCAAATTTCAATCAAATCTTGGTCAATTTTTCCGTTTGGCGTACTGTCTACCATTAGCAGCAGTTTGAAGAACCTTTGGGTAAATTCTTTGCCGCTAGCAAACCCGCAAAGTGGTCCATCGAGATGGCCACACGTACTCGGACACCCAAATCTATAAATGGGAATGCACCCACCAGCAGTCCCTGTATGGGGACCACGTCGGTTAAACGTTAAAACGTTAACCTCCAATCCATCCCGCCATCTGTAGTCTCATGAGGAGCCTGAGACCTCGGTGTGAACATGAAAAATGGCCATAATTACGTCAGGTACGGATTCCTGAACGTCTATCAGGGATTCATCCAAAATTAGTTCGTCACTGGCTATAAGCGCCCACCAAGTAATTTCACAAATCAGATCCGAATCCCCCTTTAATCATGTTGAAACTTGGTCTAACCGCTCTCAAATTCTGATGCTGAGCACTATCAAAGGATTGGCGGACCGAGTCAGTGTGGATGGCTTAGTGTGTATCAATACTACCATAATTTTACAACTTTGTGTGTCTCACGACGTCAAGCTAGGTGATAGAACCCATGTAATTGGACCGGAATTAGTCGATAGTATCTTCAAAACAGCTCGAAATCAGAAAATGCGATGGAAATCTGTATAATATTATATTAGCTCTCACATAGCAAGCTTTAAACTTTGGAAATCTAGCGAGAATAATACGATAAAAGTATCCTGGTATGAACGAGAGGTAGACGGGTTGACATTCTTCTAGACGTCAAGGACAAGGGAATACTTGGTCTAAAAGATAGTATCTGGTGGAATGTTGAATGCTGACAGATCGAATAGGTGTGAACACAGGCCGCGACGTTCGTAATCGAGGTCTCTGCACCATACATACGTCCTTGAAGATAGACTGATCGAGGCAACGCCATGAGTTACCACTCAGTGGGGTTTCTCACGTACCACAGGGCACGTATGGACGCAGTAGCACAGCATAGGGACTTCCGTCGCTGAAACTCAGAATGAGGCACTGTTACTACTGGGGATTTGACGGCCTCAAGGTGGTGGTCTGCGCCGAAGGATGTGTCACTACCAGCACGGAAAATCGGGAAGAAAGCAGATACTGCCGATAGCCAAGGCAGTATTTAGGACTTGAAAGCTTCGAGTACCGACTCCGAGTGTTGGTGTCGGGGTTGCTTTCGGGTCACCGAGTCCAAGTAAGTGTGACAATTCTGTCCCTCGAACCTTTGCTAAATATGTGATACGGTATGCCATCCATTGGCTGGGAATACCGTCGTGGGTGCTCAGAGCGAGTTGACGAATTTTTGGGAAAGTTGATCATGGAGCAGACCATCGTGGCTCAAGAGGATCCGTAAGCCTAACTGGAGTCTGGCGCAGACATACTTGAGCCGAGCGCATGATTCATGACGCGTGCGGGATAGAGGCGACCCCCCACGAGATGACAAAGCACCACAGTCTCGTCGTCCTGTGTTACTTCTTGGAGTCCATCTCATGCCGCTGTGCCAGACTGAGAGAGCCGGATCGAAAAATGGAGTCGAATGCTAGGCTACAGAATCGTCGGAAAACCCTATTCTAGTATGCACGAGATGTCAGGGCCGGAGAAACTTGCATCCAAGGACGAAACTGCTATTGAAAGTATTTTCTGAAACGAGTTAATTAGATTGCTGTGTAAGTGGACACCTTTCAGTTTACGTGACGAGACTGACTGGAGCTGATAACGATATTTATGGACTTGAGATCCTACCGCCCGAGCTTTTGTGTTTAAGTAAAGATATGGACGACTAGACTCTCGTGCGTCAGAACCCAACACAAGAGCTAAGGTTCGAGAGGTCAACCAAGTTATACAACGAAGCAATGATACAAGATGAACGGTTTCGCACCTTCAGTTGTGGAAATGAGACGCCTCAATGGGCAATCTCTCACGGACTTCATGTACTGCCTTCGAAGTTCGCCCATTGGACCGCGTAATTTTCTTTATCGGCATGGAGATGCACGCAGTTTGAGTCCAGCGACAAGTGAGCATCACTGACCTCACCACAATGTTCAACTAAATCCCGAAACTGGCCGACGAGACTTGAGGCCTTGAGGCCTTGAGGAGAGCTCGGTCGTACTTAGTCATGGAGGGGTGATTCCATCATCATATCCAGGCTTGTTAGACCCACAATCCAAGATAACACTTACGTGGTGTCAGAATTTTTTGAAAAATCCCAAGGTAATAGCGGCGATGAGAATACCCTGAATATAGCGGGATTAGCAAAGTTATGTACCAGAGAATTGGCATTATTATGTGCGAACAAAAGTGAACGAATGTTATCAGGGTTAGACTTACCAAAGAGTCGTGCCATTTCCCAACCATTTCCAAGGCATTTCCGATGAGTATTGAAAAATGGTGGCCGCCACCCTGAGGTGGCGAGACAGTTTGCGAATCTTTGAAGATCAACGAGTGCCATGGTGGTTCGTCCCGGATGGGAGACAAAAAGCAGGGAACGCAGCCCAACTGTTACTTATGCGGAGAACACAATATGTGTTGCGGTACTGCCAGGTTGCAGTCTGGCGGCCTCACCCAAGGAATGCATGCGGGAAGTGAAGAGAGCATGAAGTTCTAGAGGAGGTAAGACATGAATATCAATGAAGTCTAGACTGAATTTCAAAACATTGCTTGTCCACCATCCACCGGAAAATGGTCCCTGACTGCCTCGCCCGTCGATACTCCATTCATTCCGCCGATAGGACAATATCTCTGCCTAGACGAGCCATCTTGTTTCCGATTGCCTCCCATCACACAAAAATCCGGGCCCTGCAACACGCTTTAATCCTGCCTCCCATTGGGTGGGCAGTACTGTGGGCGGGAGGTGCGTTAATTTCAGCTTGTCGCTGGGTATTTCGATTAATTGGCGATTGGTAGGTAACCCTGTTGAATAGCACTCATCCATTGTGAAATTGGTGTTGACTGTGGTAGATGAATTACAAGATACACGCAAGTTATTGGTTGTTTTGTTACATAAAAGGGAGGCGGAGAACCAAAAAAAATTCTGCAGTGTATGCTCCGATGCAAATTCCCTTTAAATGGTTACAAGCTCTTTCTTTCCAGGATGCTCCAACTGTGTCTTCATTACTTTCCATTCCAACGGGCTTTTGGACGCGTCTTCGCCCCCAATATAATGTCGTCTTCCTTCTCAACGGTGCCTCCTACGCCTTGGACTCCCAATGCCTATCCGCCCACACGTCGCTCGAATCACGTCGATATTTACAAGAGCGCCAGTCGCGGGGAAGTGCTTGTCGCAGACCCATACCAGTATCTCGAGGAACACACGGACGAAACGGACAAATTCACGACCCAGCAGGCGGAATTTACCCGAAAGTACTTGGATAAAAACCCAGACCTTGACCGTCTTGAAGACGCTTTCAAAGATTGCAATGATTATGCCAAGGTCCGTTAGGCGCCATTTATCTCTGAAATCGGATTCTGGCGGTATCGATATGTCCCCTTATCCAGTTCTACGCACCCCAACTTCGCGACGATGGTCGATACTACTGGTTCTACAACAGCGGGTTGGATGCCCAGACGGGTGAGCGCCGAGTTCTTCGACATCCCACAAAGAATTCATAAAAAATGTGGTCGAAAGCTTTGTATCGATCCAAAGATAGCACACTCCCAAACCTTGCAGATGTCAGTGACAGTGGGGGGGACATGTTCTTCGATGTGGGCTCATTTTTTTCTGTTGGCACGGCTTACGTCTTGACTAACGACTGCGAAGCCAAATGTGCTTTCCGAAGATGGGACGGCGGCTCTCGCCACCTATTCTTTCTCGGATTGTGGCCAGTTCTTTGCCTATGGAATCTCTCTTTCTGTATGTTCTTTCTCCTTGTCGTTTTGTACAATAATAATTACAAATTTATACACATCGTTGTGCATACTCAGGGAAGCGACTTCATATCTATCTTCGTGCGCAAAACCGATTCTCCCTTCACTGAAGAAGTCGATCCCAAGAACGACAGAGGTCGCCTGCCCGAGGAGATCAAGTTTGTAAAGTTCTCCGCGATAGCCTGGACTCCCGATTCCAAAGGATTCTTCTATCAGGTCCGCTGTACGAGACTACATGTTCTCCTCATTATAACCTTTTGCCCTAGCGTTATCCGGAGACCTCGGCTACTATCCAAGAGAATGGGACTATTGCCACGGAAGGTGACCTAGATGCCATGGTTTATTACCATCTACTTGGAACCTCTCAAGGTATTCGTCCTTTCTCTTTCGACTGATTTACCGTCTTTAATTACAATTTACTATGCAGCGGACGATATTCTGATTTACCAGGATAAGGAACATCCTGAATGGATGTTCCATCTTGACGTTACTGAAGACGGGAAGTACATCGTGCTTTACGTACTTAAAGACAGCTCAAGGGTAAACTTGTTCAGCACAAAGCTGGATGTCGGTCATATTCATGTCGCGTCTATTGTCTTCTAGCAAAATCTTCTCTGGATCGCAGACTTCGACCCTGAAAATATCGGTCCCAACATCAAATGGAACAAGGTCGTTGAAGAGTGGGGTGCTGAATATGACGTGTATGCCTTGTTATACAATATTTCCGAAAGACGACTGACTTATTACAAAAGTATTACCAACAAGGGATCTCTCTTTTACCTACGAACGAACCAGTCTGCCCCTCAGTACAAAATCGTGACTGTTGATCTCGCAAAAGGCAACGAGATCAAGGAGCTTATCCCGGAAAATGATGCTTACTTGTCTAGCATACTTAGCGTCAACAAAGACTACTTCGCCGTGGTTTACAAGCGAAACGTATGGACACTTACTAACCTACTGAAAACATGTTCTCATCATCGCTTTTCTTTTCTCCCAGGTCAAGGATGAAATATACGTCTATACTCATGCCGGAAAGGAGGTCACCCGCTTGGCGGAAGACTTCGTGGGAGCTGCGGTCGTCAGCGGCCGCGAAAAGCAGCACTGGTTCTTCGTTTCGCTGACTGGATTTACTTCTCCGGGCACCTTGGCTCGATATGATTTCACTGCATCTGAAGAACAAAGGTGGAGTATCTTCCGAAACACCAAACTGAATGGACTGAAAACAGAAGATTTCGAAGCCCATCAGGTACGTCCGAATCACGGGAGGATAGCCCAGATATATGTATTCTGACCCTTGCTGGGTTCAGGTGTGGTATGAGAGCAAGGACGGCACACGCGTCCCAATGTTCATTGTCCGACACAAATCGACACGATTTGATGGTACAGCGCCTGCTCTACAATACGGTGATTAATCATTTCCCCTTTCTTTCGATCACGGGGCGAGACCTATGCATGCACTTATGAGCCTTCCCCCTCCATTGCATATAGGTTATGGAGGATTTAGCATTTCCGTCGACCCGTTCTTCAGTGCGACTATCCTCACTTTCATCCAAAAGTATGGAGCCGTTTTCGCTGTCCCTAATATCAGGGGTGGCGGAGAATTTGGACAAATCTGGTACAAGGCCGGATGCAGAGAGCAAAAGGTGTGCTTGTTTTCGATCTGTCATAATTCCAAGTATCAGTTGCTCATTACCTTGTGTAGGTCAATTCCTTCGACGATTTCATCGCCGCGACGTACGGATCTTCGTGCCACTAATTGGGTCCTGAAGATCTTCATTGACTTTTTTCCCCAGGGAATTCCTCGTCGACAAGAAGTATGCCGCTCCCGGGAAGGTCACGATTAACGGGGGTTCGAACGGAGGTTGGCGGGCTGTATTTTCCCTTTCTCAGGACTTGTTACCCATGTCATATTTGTACAGGGTTCCTTGTGGCTGCTTGCGTGAATCGTGCGCCTGAGGGTACGTTCGGCTGTGCGGTCGCAGAGGTCGGGGTGCACGACCTCCTTAAGGTGAGCTGGTCTAGGCTTTCTGCTTTCTGTCTGATGGTTTTTTAATGAATTCCGCAGTTCCACAAATTCACCATAGGTTTGCACCATTCCATTAGACTTACTAAGTTACATGACCTCGATCCCATAATCTACAGGGAAGGCCTGGACTAGTGACTATGGGAATCCAGATGACCCAAACAACTTTGACTTCATCTTCCCATTGTCCCCTCTTCACAATGTACCCAAGGACAAGATCCTACCCCCTCTTCTGCTTTTGACAGCTGACCGTGAGGCTCTCTTTCACTCACATGACCTAACTTTGTCTGATTTTGGCTCGCAAAATGCAGACGATGATCGCGTTGTTCCAATGCACTCATTCAAATTAGCTGCAGAGCTGCAGCATTCTCTCCCACACAATCCGAACCCGCTCCTTCTTCGGGCTGATAGGAAGGCAGGGCATGGAGCAGGGAAGTCAACACAGCAAAAGTATTGTTTCTCTTCTTCGATGCTCCCCATAATTTTGTTGCTGACTCGAGCAAATGTGGATAGGATCAAAGAAAATGCAGACAAGTGGGGCTTTGTGGCCCAATCCCTTGGCCTTGTGTGGAAAGAGCCCGCTGGGCAAGCCAATCTTTAAAATCATAGTTGGCAACTGTAACTGTCAGCGAGACTCGGAGTCACCTTGGCGCAAAATGCTCTGCCCCTTTCTTGTTTATTTCTCTCTTCTTGGGTTGCAGTGGTGATGGTGTCCAATACTATGCTTTTTCTTCATATATTACCATTTCATTTTTTTATAATGGTATATTGGTGGTGGGTTTAAGAAACATTTTCCCAAGAGAATATTTTATAGAGGACCTCTAGAATCAGATCTTTATCTTGCAAGTCATTGTCAAGTACAAGTTCCCTTATATGTATGATTGATTCTTTTGACATCAGGAAAAACACTTTTGCCCCAGATCATCCCAGGAAAAATTGACTGGAAGAGCTACTATAATGCGCTATGAGGGAGTCTTGGGGCACCTTGGATACTCCTGTGAGGCCACTTTTGGACCTATGACAAGTTAGATAAGATCAAGTTTCCCAGGCCATCCCAGAGCAACTTAGATCAATCTACACATGTCCTAGGTTACACACATCCTAGGTTGCATATTGCTTGAATTTGGCCAATCATTCAGAAACTCAGTGTTTAACTTGTACAAAATATATGAAATGTAATTAATTAGATTAATATACAGGTTCTGAATCTAATATAGGTACAAGCAAATTACATTATGTATCTAAGTAGGAGCTGGGTGGGTGGGGTGCTGGTGGTGGATTGCAGCGAGTGCCTGGAGGTGTCAAGAGGCAAGGGCTTAATCCAGTGATGTGCATGTATGGCACATTGAATATGTTGTCAGAGTTGGAGGTGAGCTATATGACCTGGGTTTTTTTAGGGCCGCTGAACAAATATACCAGCCCCAGATGTGCGCTGATGATGACAGCATCAAAGATGACACTGTCAAGGGGGGTAGAGGTCAATCAGTACCATCGAGAAGTTTGCTGATGTGGACATAGATGGCAGTTTGGTAGTGCTAGTGGAGGAGCAGATGAAAGTCGAGGATGGCAAAGCCTGATAAGGGTGACTGTGAGTGACGTCAGTAACATTGATGACAGTGTTGCTGCACAGGCGCGAGCTGAGTGTGATGTCAATGGGCAATGGGCAATGGGCCGAGTTTGATGAACCATCAGCAAAAGCGGGAAAAGCGGGTGAGCCTGGGTGGAAGTCCGCCGGGGCTGCCGTGAATGGCAAGCTATACAATGCCAAATATACCCTCATATAGCCTGGTCAGATCGTCACCCGCCATGTGAACGGTTTGCCAATTCATCCCAATAATTATGATCCTTGCCAATCTTTCAGCAATCCATGCGAGAGGGTTGTCAAGTTGCTTACCATGTTTTTGAATATCTACCGGCCTTGTCATGCACATGACATGGCCTTGCCCGAGAACCACCTACCTTTTTACACATTGGCAAATTTGTACACTCTTTGCCAATTCATTCATAAGATTTATGCAGCTCCCGTCAACTTGTCCGTTATCACGCTGGTAATTTTTACCTGCAGGATTTTCATTGGGAATGCTTGGACTGGTCGAGCCACTGACAGTGCAGCGGTCAACGGAAGCCAAGCTGCTCAAGCTCAAGCACAGGAAACATAGTATACATTATTTACATCTACCTCTTTTTAGTTGGGACTTCAAGTTGGATTCACGGACATGCCATACTTCTCAGAAGATGTGGAGGTTGCAATGGCAGAGCGAAGGTGCCATGAACTGATGTTTCTCTCAATAGGCAGGGATTTGCGTGAATGGTGCGGGAGGTACAGGCTCGGAGCGCCATGAAGATCCTGACAAGATTGAAACTCAAAGGAATTAGAACGGAGGTAGGTGAACAGAATGAACGCAAAATTTCAATTTCAGAATTCTCGTGAAGTTCGTTCAAACTCCGCCACACGTGACCGCATTTCAACAAATAAAAATGTTATCGGATCATCAGGTTCATCTTCCATCTTTCTTCCATCCTCCTTCATTTACCCTCGCGCAAAGGGTGCATCTTCTTACGATTTATCGGATGTTACTTGAGGTGGTAACTTTACTGAGTACTCTCACTCCCTTTGGTAGTGCAGACTGCACGGCACATCGTCATTGTTCGATGGTCTTTATTCGACAACATTCACGACAACAGAGATTACCTCTACCGCCAAATGTGGGACAACAGATAGGTAGGTATCGTTATTAGTACCCACATATGGACTGTCGAGGGACTCCGCCACTGACTCGAAATGTTCTAGATGGGATTAAATCAGTATGCGCTTCGGGCATGGGTGAGCTATTGATGCACAAGTCGTACCTTTGCTGACTCTTGCACTCTTCCTCCACCCAGCGCGATGAACCTACACAAATTATTGCCCTAACCCGCCCTCATCAGTGTTGAACCCAAGGCCGTTGACCTTATGACAGAGAGTAAGCACACGTTTGAATCGGAGCATCTTTCATTGACTTATTAGCGTTGTAGTATCCTCCAGCCGATGCCTCAAGCGATGAAAGGCAGCGCCTGAAGAGCCTCGACGACACCGATGAAGAGCACAGTAAGCCTTGCACACCTAAACTTCCGCTTGAACCTCGTTAACGCGTCGGCTATTCACACAGATTCACCACAAAATCTTGCGGTTGGCATGCATCGTGCGATTGGGTCTATTGTCGCACAAGTGAGTTCTTCCATTACCTGACATCATATCATCGGCTTACATTATATGCAGAGCTGCTTTGCAATCGGTGCAGTGTATCATCAAATTCTTCAATGAGTACGTCTGTATTTCTCCGCTGTTTAATTATTCTGATTCCAACCTTTACCAGACAGGTATTGGCAGTATCCGACGTGGAAGATCCTGCAGTGGCAGAAGAAGCAGAATCTGACATTGCACGGTTGAAGGCGCAGCGCACCACAAAGCACACACGTTGTAAGGATTGATATGCGCATGTACTATTGTTGCTCTCACTCAATGACACCTGTTTGTCATAAGATATATGTACTGCTTTTATTCCTCCTGTAATCCGTACATTAAGATGTAAAAAATGCGAATTTTCAAAACCAAATGCTTGGATTGTAAATGCATAAAAGTATTGACTAGCTATGCATACTCATATCTACCCAAAAATCCTGGTAATGATTGCCAATTTCCCGAAAATGACAATGGTATTTAAGCCCGGGTGATACTTGGCAATCATCACAAGGACTGCCAGCTTCGCCATCCTGGTGAAGATTACACAATATTTGCTTTCCGGTAAGGCACTTTGGTCAATTGGCAATCACTCGAGAGCTTACCTGGATTATGACGGATTGTGGACATGGTAAAGGTTTATATACCTATATCTGCTTTTCATGGTTTTGCTGATGACCCCGTGTTGCCTGCATGGGAAAACACGAGTTGTCCTTGCAAGGGCATGAGGGATGAGGTCGATGTTACAACCTTCACCTTGCCACACACTGACACTTTTCATCTTTCTACTTACATGCACGCTCCATGCCCATACCGCACCTATGCCACACATCTCCTTCATTCCTTTCCATTTTATCACTTACATGTGCATCCCATGCATGTCCCACACCACTTCCTCGTCCCTTCCACGCCTCTACCATTCGTATACCTTATGTCGCAGCATACACATGTTCGCCTCATGGACACATACCTATTTAGTATATAAATGATCAGTAGAACTACTTTGTTCCTTAGCTAGTTCTTGAGAATATATGACACATTCTCTACTGTCTCACATTGAACCCCTAAATTCTGTTATGCGGACTCCTTAGGCATGCACTCAGAGTTAGTGTCTTGGATCTATGACTCAGACATTTGCTATTCATTTAGCATATCATCTGCCAGTCGTAACAAAAGAACTAGCTATTCTCTATCACCTGCTCTCTGCTCAGCAAGCAGTCCCCATCCCGAACCTTTGAACAAACAGCTCAAAGAGCCACAATGATATGGCACCACGACCATGCGGTAGATTTACTGCATCCGAACCATCGCCATCACCCAAACGAAGACCAGGAGGCACATATGCTGCTCCTACCTCAGATGAGGAGTCTAGAGACCCCGCTGTAACAACACCTGCCTTGAGACCCACATATAGCAGGGTAGGCCAAACTGCTCCAAGACCCACACTACGCAGGGAGCCTGAACGAACAAACCAGATGAACTGTTGAATGAAGACCAACACCAGGATCTTCTTTATCGAACGAACGATTTGTAGACGCTGAAGAAGGCTCACAATCTGAAGAAACCGACGAACCAGAAGAAACCGAACTGAACCCTCTAGCACTCAGCACCTATGTCTTTGAAAGAAGACCCGAACCCACTTTACCAACCTTTCCTCAATTCCTACTTCCTGACTACCTAACGCTAGATATGACCACTGCCACCCTGAAAGAGATCGGACTGAACTGACCAAGCCCATTCAATGGCGATAACCATAAGTACCAGAGCTTCATGAAGGATGTGAAGCTATACCTCGAAATCAATAGCAACACATACAACACTGACAAAAAAAAAGATAGGGTTCGTCCTGTCTTTCATGTCTGAAGGGTCTGCTACCAGCTGGAAGCAACAATTCATTGACTCTAAGACTACTGCCAGTGTCCTCGACCTAGGAACGTGGATGGCCTTCACTACTCAACTCAACAATGATTTCAAAATCACCGAAGACAAGGCCGACGCACTCGAAGACATTCAATGTCTCAACCAAGGAAACAAAGATGTTGGCTTGTTGAATAAAGCAGCATTAGCTAGCTGGTGAGCGACATTCTGCAAATGAACTAGTTGCTTCAATAAGCCAAGAAAGTGAGTGTCAGGGTCAGAAGTCAAATGGAGAATGAGGATAGGCTCCTAAAAGAAAATGGGGTAAATAAGCGAAAAGGATTCAAACAATGAGGTTCCAAGGTATACTCGGAAAAATACAAAGCATCTGCCAAAGTATCGAGGGAAGTGGTAGGAATGGGTCGGAAGGTTACAGGAGAAGACATTGCTGGATATTCAAAGACTGCTGCTCAAAACACGTTCAAATCTGAGTTAAATAACCAGAGGCGCAGAGTGCCTTTGCTGAATAAGGAAATAGCTAGCACCTGCCCAAAGGGATCAAAAAGGGTCGCATGATGGCAGTGCATGCCAAAAAGGGCAACTAGCTTGATTGGCGAGCAGTGGAAACACATAACTCTGGCGCGATAATCAGGAGGCACATGAACAAAAAAGACAAAGTCTTAGGCATGAGGCATGGCGAAATTGCAAAAAGCAATGCCTCAAGGCAAAAATGCACGAGTTATGATATAGCTAGCTAAATGAATTTTGAGCTAGTTGTAAAGAGTAACTACAGTAGCAATTAAGAGAGATTCAGCCTAAAAAGCGAATTGAAAAAAGCTAGGAAAGAAGGAGAGGAAAAATAATGAACTTGATGGCAGTTTCAATATTGACTGACACCTTACAAGGTGGAATAAGGTCGTGGATGATTGACTGAGATGATAAGATACGCGATCTCTGGGAAAACAAAAAGCAAGAAGCTCTTGTTCAGACTCTGCAATTGACGATAATATGAAATGTATGTCGGGATGTGCAGTGACATATAATGAACAAATAACTCAGTACGTGCATATAACGGACTGACATTGTTACTAAGTACCTAATGAACAAATAACTAGGTACATAGTCAGTAAAGAATAAACGAAGGTAGTTTACCATGGGGTGCTCACCTCAGTACGTGCATATAACGGACTGAGGGAGCACCACGGATATTCTACAGTATATGTAAGGAATAATCTACGGTATGTACCATAGCAACGCGGGAACCCGGAATACCGGAATAAAATAAGACATGTGAAAAGTAAGTGTTGATCTAATCTAATCAATGTCCGTACACATAAGGTGCAACTAAAACTTCAATACTCCCCCTCAAACTGCACGAAGTCCCATTGCAGCTGCGAAATGCTTCGCTTTCGCACTCGGAAGAGCTTTGGTGAGGACGTCGGCAGTTTGCTCATCAGTCGGACAATAAATGAGCTTGATGGAGCTGGCCTCGATGATGTAACGAATAAAATGATAGCGAATATTGATATGCTTGGTGCGTGTGTGGTATTGTCCACTGTGGGCGAGCGCAATCGATGACTGATTGTCGCTATAAAGGGTAGTTGGCTCCGCGGGAACCCCGAAGAGCTCAGTGATGAGGCTGCACATCCACACGGCTTCTTTGACAGCGTGAGTAGTTGCCACGTACTCGCCTTCTGTGGTCGAAAGAGTCACCAACTCTTGTTTCTTAGACCACCACGACACTGCCCCACCATCCACCATGAACACATAGCCCGAAATTGCATGTCGGTGCTCCTGCAACGCCCCATCCGCGTCCACGAATCCAACCAGGTCTTGCTCCTTTCCACCATACACCAACTCGAGGTCTCGTGTGCCCTTCAAGTAGCGAAAAATTCGCTTTACGGCCTCCCAGTGGATCCACGCAGGATTGTCCATGAACTGCGCCACGGTTGACGTCACAAATTTGATGTCTGGCCTTGTGCCTTCCGCGGTGTAGATCAGCGAGCCTACGGCCTCGCGATATGGGACGTTTCGCATTCGCGCTTTTTCAGTGAGAGTTGTGGGGCATTGGGAGCGTCCGAGAGGCTGATTGGGATCCATAGGAATCGACGAGGGCTTCAGATCATCGAAATTGAATCGCGTTATGATGGTGTCGATGTATGCGTGCTGGGATAGTGCAATGGTGCCGTTTTCGAGATCGCGATTGATCTTGATACCGAGAAGCCAAGTGCATGGGCCAAGGTCAGTAAGTTTGTACTTTTTGTTCATCTGGACCTTGAATTCATTGACCAGGGACTTTGGTTGTCCAGTTGCCATGCAATCATCGACATGGACTGCTAGGATCACAAAATCGCCGCTTCCTGAGTTGCGAATGAAGACTCCACAGTCGACCTCGACTCTGCGAAACCCCAAGTCCTCGAGCGCCTTGCTCAAGGATTCATACCAGCTTCGTGCACCCTGCTTCAGCCCATAAAGGGCCTTCTTCAGATGAAGAACATACTGCTGCGGATTGCTCTGTGCATATCCCTTTGGCTGTTCGAGGTATATAACCTCATCATCTTTCAGCTCGGAATTCAGGAATGCACTGTCGAAGTCGAAACTTTCGATCGGCCATCCGTTGCGATTTGCGAGGGCCATTAGGAGTCAGAAGGAGGATAGGCGAGCTACGGGGGCATAGGTCTCATTGAAGTCGACGCTGTGGACTTGCGTAAATCCACACGCGACAAGACGAGCCTTGTACTTGTTGATCTCGCCAGCGGAGTTCTTCTTGATTTGAAGGACCCACTTGTTGTCGACAACGTTGGCATTTTCCGGGCGCTTAACAATCTTCCATGTGCCATTGTCCTCGAGCATCTTGAGCTCGAGCTCGATGGCCTGCTTCCACTTCAGCCAATCGGAGCGCTTCTTTGCTTTGTCGTACATCGGATTCAACCCCTCTGCCGCATCCATCTCAACCGCCATTGCAAACTCCATTGCCTCGAGGATCTCCCCCTCATCCACTAGACCAGCCATCCCAATCTCTTCGCCTATGAGCTGCAATTCACGCGGGAAAGCACTCTTTGATGGAAAGTGGTCTGCTACACCCTCTCCGTCCCGAATTGCCTTAATGTAGGCAGATTCTTTGCGTACACGCTGGCCGCGCCCACCAACTGGCTCTTCGGGCTGCACCAGATCTGCCGGATGCTCATTTTCGACTTGAGCAACTTCTCGAGCAGGGTTGGGGTTGGTTCCAGGGGAAACGGGATGCTCGTCTTCATCTCGCTCATCAAGTTTGTCGGCGTCGGTGTTTTTCTCCCCTCAAGTGGTACGTATTCCACAATTACATCCTCTGTTGGAACAAATTTAACACTTTGCTCCACACCCACAGATCACTTTCCGGGCCAATAAATGCGATGCACCCGGCTCTCTTCGTCGAACCCCACCCACTGACCTTCCTTCGCCCGTCCATCCAGCTTTCCACCACTGGTGTCGTGCACCCAGACTGGGCAACCCCACGGATGCATATTCATGAGATCAGGCTTCGAGCTGGTCAGGAGCTCATACGGCGTCATGTCGCCAAGTGCTCGCATCCACGTGCGGTTCTTCACGTAGACCGCATGCATTAGCGCCTCGCCCCAGAGGAATTTGGGCAGGCCACTGTCATGGAGCATAGCGCAGACTTTCTCAATGAGGGTTCGATTTAGGCGCTCAGTGACGCCGTTGTACTCGGGGGTATCATGGACAGTGAGTTGGCGCACAATGCCGTGCTCCTTGAGCCAGGTGTCGAATTCGGTGCTTCGAAATTCGCCGCCGCGGTCGGTGTGAAAGACTTTGATGCGTGCGCCATACTGGGTCTCGAGCCAAGCCTCGAAGTGCCGAAAGGAGTCGAAGGCCTCGTCCTTCTTACGAAGAAGGTAAATGACTGTAAAACGACTCCAGTCATCTGTGAAACTGATGTAATAGGTCTTCCTATTTATTGTCTCCACAGATGCTGGCCCCCAAATATCAGAATGGATCTCGTCACCCACCGCCGCTGCCCTCTCACCCTCTCGCTCCTTCTGGATGGGCTTCCGATGCCCCTTCCCCCATTCACATGATGCACAGAAGGATGGTTTGCTCTCTGTGTCAAGCTCGACCCCCGTCACTAGCCCTTTCTCCACTAATCGACGTGCTGCCTCATGCGACACATGGCCCAATCGACGATGCAATTCATCGATTGTCAGCAGTTCCTTTACCCGCCCCGAATAACCTGCGGTCTCAGGTCGAGCGTTGTACACGCGATACAGCCCCTGGCTGACCTTGATCCTTGCAATTTGCTGTTTACAGTTGTCAAAGATGCGGCAGTAGTCGTCTAAGAACATGACTGCTGATCCGGATTTCGCAATGCGGCTGATGGAGACTAGGGTTACCCCCATGCTAGGGGCATAGAGGACATCCTTCAAGAGGATCTTCGAGGTCAAATTGCCATTCGGAAGGGTAATGAACATGTCGCCTTTTCCGACAGCGTGGAAAGCGCATTTGTCGGCGGCGGTAATGGGCTTTGGCTCAATTTCGACGTAGTTCGTGAATCGATGACGGTGGCCAGACATGTGGCGTGAAGCGCCTGAGTCGTACAGATCAATGTTGACTAGCTGGTTCCCAAGCCCACCGTTGGTGAGTTCGGCAGCTCTGAATGTCGTAGTGTATGCAGCATCTGTGTCGGGCATGGGAATGAACAAGGGTGAGTCTTCAGCGTCTAGTTTTATAGCTTCTTCAGCTAACGAGGTGACAAAATCTTGCAGAGACTCCTCGCGGTCAGCGCCGCCCTCCGAGTCAGTCTCGGAAAAGCAATTGAGCTCGCCCTCGGACTCGGAATCAGAGTCTTCTGCTGGTGCATGGAAATGGTGACATGTATTGTCGAAAAGCGGCTCATCATTGTCCTCCCCATCAGCTTCATCCTCGGAATCAGATGCATCTTGGAGACCAGGCATATCAGGATCGTTGTCATCGATATCGTCGATTAACTCGTATTCTTCGAGAGGAAAGAGATGGATGTTGGGGTTTGGTGGTGGCTCGTTGGCTTCCATCTCGCGGATAATGCTCCAGCTCTCCTCGTTGAGCCTTTCAGCCTCCGCCGCAATCTCATCCTCAGGCATCTGCCTGATCCTCGCAAGCTCTGCGAGAAGGTCTTCGTCTTCCTCCCATATAGCCATCCAGGTTGCCGCGGGCTCGCTATCCTTAGCCGAGGTGCTCGCGGCGGCCTCCTTTGGCTTTTCCTTCTCCTTTCCCTTGCCCTTCGGACCCTGCCCCTCCTTTCCGCCACCCTTCTCCCAGCAATCGGCCTTCACATGGCCACGCTTCTTGCAATTGAAGCATTCAACACTGCACTTGAAACTGCCAGTGTGTTTCTTCCCCTTGCCGCCATCGTTGGAGTAAAACGCGACATTATTGTCAGCCTTCTTCGAGGCCTTCGAGCCCAAACTGCGACGGTCGTACTCTTCGGTCACTGTCTGCATGAGCTCATCGGGGGACAATGTGGTACCAAGAACGCTGGATGTTGCGTTCACGGCAGAGATATAGGGGTCAAAGGAAGATGGCAACGAGCCCATGATAATGGCATAGAAATCATCATCGGAAGGTGGCTGCCCCATTGCGGCAAGATCCTCGCGCATCGTGCGCAGCTTCGTGAAATGAGCTCGCACATCGCCCTTCTCAGCACACCGCTCCTGCTGAAGTCGACGTCGGAGATCCACGGAAACCATCTGGGATTTATTCTCAAAGTCGTTCGCAAGTGCTTCCCAGATCTCACGCGCAGTTGGCTTGCCGTGGATCTTCATAAATTGTGAGTCCGTAATCGTCGCAGCTATCTGATGCTTGACGGTTGCTTCTCCTGCCTTCCAGGTTTTGAGTTCCTTCTTCCATGCATCCTCGGCTCTGATCTCGTCAGCAGTGAGGGTCTGGTTTGCACCAGTGCGTTTGACGGGATCAGGTGGTGCGACCTCGGAGCCATCGATATGCTCCAGAAGGCCATGTGCATCGATAGCCCATGAAAAACGGTCTTTGTATATGACCCAGTTAGTGCCGGCTTCATCGAGCTTCGGGATCTTCATGAGGGTGAAGTCCTCATTGGTTTTTGAGGTGGTAGACATGGTTGACAGTAGATAGAGAATTTGAAGTGAGGTCAGGTAAGATTTTGCGAGTGAAAATTGTTCGGTTAGCAGTGGAACTCGGGGCCCATAACCTAATGAACAAATAACTCAGTACGTGCGTACAACGGACTGACATTGTTACTAAGTACCTAATGAACAAATAACTAGGTACATAGTCAGTAAAGAATAAACGAAGGTAGTTTACTATGGGGTGCTCACCTCAGTTAGGGTTCTGCACGGGTTGGGCAAACCCGTACAGGTAGCGGGTACGGGTAGGTATGGGTAGGGTACGGGTAGACATTTGCCTACCCGCAACCCATGCATACCCCCGGCAACTAAACAGCTTAAAATCTTATGTAAACAAGGGCTGTGCAGTACCAAGCCACCCATTCATTCAGATTAGATAACAGTGGGACGGAAAATTGTTAATCTCTCTGATATGGCTGACGACGGCGAGACTACTACGCGCTCAGGTCGCAAGCCGATTATTTCGTTCAAACGCAAGGCCATTGACACTCTGAAGGATCTCCTATCACCTAAAAAGAAGAAAACGAATCCGACAAAGAAGGCATCATCAAAAAAAGCACCAACTAAGACTGCTACGGCCGCTAAGCCAAAAGAAGTTGCGGGGCTGACAACCGCCAAGAACACGCCTACGAATAAAGTAGATCTTTTAACTGTGAATGAAAATAATATTAATTCTTCACTTTCTAGACTCCCTCGACAGGCGATAGCACACCTGTTGCTTCCAAAGATTCTTCCCGTCAACTGAGTGTTGTTGATGTTGATGATGACGAGGACAGTGACGACGAGGTGCAGGTGATTGAGGAGGAAGAGGAGGCATCAGAAGCCGAGCTCGGTGAGGTCCTGTCAATGCTAATAGCTATACATGAGTTGACGAAATATACAGAGAGACTCAAAGAAGATTGGAACACACCAATATATGCATTCTTTCATCCCATTCCCAAAATCGGCTATGAAAAAGGTTGCTGCTATCATGAGTTCAAGTGCTTTGCTTCAGGGTGCAGCAAATCTGTGCGCCGTTTCCTTGACAAAAAGGATGCAAAGTCAACGAGCAATCTTCACAAACACGCGAAGATCTGTTGGGGAGAAGAAACTGTCAAGGCTGCGACGCAGGCTGGAGATGTCGAATCTGCTCGTGAAACACTGTCAAAATCCAGAGACGGGTCAGTCGCAGCAGCCTTTGAAGTTAAAGGCAAAGGTAAAGCTACATACTCACATCGTCAACATACAAAAACCGAGACAAGGTAAGTGTCATCATCATATATTGATATTGCATACTAAGAATGATATTGAGGGCTGAGATTGTTCGATGGATCTCAGAGAATGGACGACCTTTCAACATCGTCAGTGATCGCGGTTTCAAAAAGCTAATGAAGACTGGAAGACCCGAGTATTACCTGCCGTCGCCTGCAACTGTTTCTCGGGATGTACGTGTGGTATTTGCACGCTCTCGTCAGCGTATAGCTGCTATGCTTCAGGTATGTACATCAATTTGACATCCGTATGATCTATGATAACACAACTTACTAGAAACATGACGGAAAACTTCATTTCGCAACGGACGCCTGGACTTCTCCTAACCATCATGCTTACGTAGCTGTTACGGCTCATTTCGAGCACAAGGGTGAGGCAGTATGTCTGATTCTAGATGTCGTCGAGGTTGCAAAGGTTTTTAGTAGAATCTTTATCAATCACAAACATAAAATCAACTTACCATCTTACAGTCTCACAGCGGAATTAACCTGGCTATCGCCTTCGCGGAAATCCTCAAAGAATTTGGTATCGCTGATAAGGTATTTAGTTTATACAATATGAGGAGGCAAAGCACTCACAGGTCTTCAGGTCCTCAGTATCACCTGCGACAATGTGTCAAATAACGATGTCATGATTGACAAACTTGAGGAGCTTCTTCCAGAGTTCTCGAAGGTCAATCACACACGCTGCTTCCTTCACGTTATCAATTTGGTATCAAAGATGACAATAAAACAATTTGATGTACAAAAGAAAGCCACTGGGGAAGTTAGCGACGAGGAAGACGAAGATATTCGTGAGCTTGCTGGGGATTTGGCATATGACAGTGAGGAGCGTCAGACACGCGAGGGTCTTCTTGAAGAATCCCTTACTGGAGAGGTCAGCACGGATGATGATGTTACTGGTTGGATTGATGAGATGGTGGCGTTATCAGCTGTTGATCGTGCGGCCTTACAAGCACCTGTAGTCGCTGGTCTCATGTATGATTCCTAGGCTGTGGGCTAACTACGTTATACATTTATAGCGGGTTTGGGCCGCTTAGGCCACTGCCTAAGGCCATGTATATACTATATACAATGTGCCGGGGTGCCGGAACAGGTTGTGTGGTCATTGCTGGGGGCGGGCAGTAGTAAACATGGGTCAACAATGCAGGAAATGGTGTCCGGGACTGTATTTTGGGTGCTGCTCATCGTTGGGGGTGCCTTTAGGCACGGGAAAAATTCCAATGGCATCTATAAATATATTCTGATATTATGCAGGTATTTGCGCGCCTCTAGGGGGGCGGGAATGGGTGGATTGGGGCCGGCAGGTTTGGATGACGGTCCCATTTGGGGCGGGGCTGATGGTAAATACCTGTCAACAATGCAGGAAATGATGTCCGGGGTTGTATTTTGGGTGCTGCTCGTCGTCGGGGGCGGTTTTCGGTGGGGAAAAAATACCATTGTGTAGCCCTGATTTTTCTCTATCCAAATCCGTCATATGCGCACCCTATAGGGGGCGGGACGGGGTGGATTTGAAAGGATGACTTTGGATGACGTTCTAAAAATAACTGGTATTTCCGGAAGAGCATCATTTCTGTGACATCATGTTCCTGCTGATCTATTTTAAGTTATAGGCACTGCTAATCTATTCTTAGTGCCATGCATCTAAGCAACCATATTTCCGATGCGGTTTGGGGCGGGGCTAATGGTAAATAGATGTCAACAATGCAGGATTTAATGCTCGGCGTTGTATTTTGGCTTGTGCTCGTCGTTGGGGGCGGTTTCAGGCGGGGAAAAATCCAATGGGGTCTAATAATATATTGCTACCTATTGCCGCCCTTTGCGCACCTCACGGGGGGCGGGGATGGGTGGATTGACGATGATGATTTTGGATGACATTCTAAAATTAGATGGAAAGCGCCTCAGTGTGATATTTTTAGACACCAGCGCTTGTGCCTGGTTCGTTATCTATAGATTGGATAACCAGAAAGCGCCCCAGCTTGATATTTTTAGATGCAGACGCTCGTGCAGCTATCTCTGTTATCTGTTGATTAGATGCTTTCTATTACTCCCACACCACTACATTTTTAAAAATAGACACGGTTCATGTTGGCCTGCTGTCTCTATGCTCAAAAATCTCAGGTAAAAGAATTAAATAGAATACTGTGAATACATTTGAACTGTGCTATGTACTGGGCATAAGGTGTACAACAAATAAAATAAGATGCAGGAGTGAAACGAGGATAAGTGAGCAAGGAGGGCGCATGTCGACGTGAGTAACGCACGTCGTTGCCTCTCCTGCTGCTGCTCATCCTCGTTCTCCTCCTTGTCGTCGCATCGCCGCTGCCGCCCTCCCACCTCGTTGTCGGCGCCATAACAGAGTAGCAACAGCGGTTGTGCTGCTGGCGCTCCGCCCACCTCGTCGCCGTCGCCGTACTGAGCAGCAGCAGCCGTCGTGCTGCTCCCATCTCGCCGTCATCGTCGCATGCCAGTGATAGCCATCGGGCTGGTGCTCCTCCCACCTCGACGTTGTCGCCGTATCTGAGCAGCGGAAGTGGGCGCTGCGGCTGCTCCCACCTCATCGTCGCCGCCATAACAGAGCAGCACCAGCAGCGGTCGTGCTGGTGGTGATGCTTCCATCCCGTCGTCGCCGTATCCGAGCAGCAACGGACGTGCTGCTGCTCCTCCCACCTCGTCATCGTCGTCGAATCCCAGCGGCAGCCATCGTGCTGCGGGTGCTCCTCCCACCTCGCCGTCGTCGATGTATCCGAGCAGCAGCAATGGGCGCTGCTGCTGCTCGTCGTCGTCACCGTATCCAAGCAGCGGCAGCGATCGTGCTGCCACTTGTTGTCGCCGTATCCGAGCAGCTGCAGTGGGCGCTGCCGCTGCTGCTGCTGCTCCCACCTTGCCGTCGCCGTATACGAGCAGCAGCAGCAGCCGTCGTGCTGCTGCTGCTGCTCCCACCTCCTCCTCCTCGCTGTATCCGTACACGAGCAGCAGCGCGGCCGCTGCTGCTGCTCCTGCTTCCATCTCGTCGCCGTCGTCGTATCAGAAAGAGACGACGACCGTTGAAAGGTCGTCGTTATCACGACATCTTGCCTATGGGTTGGGTAAGTGAGGGGATGGAGAGAGGAAGAGCAGAAAACGAATCGAGTCATACGACTCGATTCGTTGCGCACCGGGTGGGTCTCCCTCTACCAGGGTCTCCCCTCGTGTTTTTCTACCACTGAACCCCTCGCCCCAGATACTTCAAAGGCCGGCCCACATCCCTCAAGGAGGGGGAAGGGCGCGCGGCATCGTTGGCGCCGGTTTGCTAGCCGTGTGTCGATGGGGTGGGCTTTGTGACTCGCTGGGCCATTCATTCCTGGTACGACGTAGGGCGGGCAGTGTCGACCTAAGCTGGGGTGCTGTGGGTTGGTGTTGCCAAATGACGCAGCGGCAGCGAGGCGATAGGTGGTGGGAGTCGAGAGCTGAAATGACCTGCGTTCAACCACGGTTGATCGCATTTCGGCGTAAGCCGAAAACGATTTGATTGGCTAAGACAAGCGGTCCGCGTCTCCGCGTCTTCTGTCTTGCTTGTCGAGGATGTCTCGGACGACGTTAAAATGATGGGTAACTACGTAGATTAGTGTCGGTAAATTTTTAGAATAGAACTATTTCACATTTTAGTGATGTCCGAGCCGATCTGTGATCCTCTAGTATAGGGCTACTTACATTTCCAGCCATGGGTGGTGATTTACGGCCTTCTGCAGTCGTCCATCTCACCTTTAGGACTTAAGAATTGCCTTGAATACTCTGAGAGGTAGATAATTCAGTAGCAATAGCATACCAAATAAGAATTCCAAAATTTCTTCGGGCCTAGTGAAGGCCTGTGTAATGAATGATACACCCTTTGCACTCAAGTTAATAGCGAAGAGGAAATCTTGGATCAACTTGACATCCTTTATGTTATGTCAAATCCCTGTCCCTCGACATTTCATTGAAGCTCCTTGGAGAATCTAGAATACTTCTAACTAATCTAGAGATGATATATGACTCATTATTTTAATTTCCGAAGTCTCAAAGGAAGCCATCCGTAGGGTTTTCAATTTCGACCGCCCGAAATCACCACTTTCACATAAGTAAGTATGAACATAAATTTTATTGGTGTATGATAGCATATTAAAGTAATTTTAATCTCAGTAATTTCAATCAATATTTTAGGATGATAAATTACATTTCAGAGGATCCCAGAATTATTTTACTGCGGCGTTGACGCTGTCTCGACGACGAGAAAGCTCCGGTAATTGAGCGGTCCGGTAATTTAAAGCTCCGCTTGAACTGCGATCAACGATTTTCAACATCGTTAGACGCCCATCCCCAATGCCTGCCACCTTCCTCTTCGCTGGCTGAGCCGTCCAGCCTCACCTCCCCCTTCCATTTCCTCCCAGCCACTACGTAGGTATCCAGTCAAATCGGAAGGAGGTGAGGGGTGAGAAAACGCGAGGGGAGACCCTGGTAGAGGGAGACCCACCCGGTGCACAACGAATCGAGTCATATGACTCGATTCGTTTTCTATTCTTTCTCTCTCCATGCCCTCACTTACCGAATCCCTAGGCAAGATGATGAGATGACGATGACCGTTGAAAGGTCGTCGTCTCTTTCCTTATTCTGCTGGCTGCTCAGACACGACAATACGGCGACGGCGACGAGATGGAAGCAGCAGCAGCAGCAGCACGATGGCTGCTGCTGCTCAGATGCGCCAACGACGGCGAGGTGAAGCAACGGCAGCAGCAAGGCCGCTCCTGCTCGGATTCGAAGACGATAGCGAAGTGACAGCAGCAGCATGACTGCTGCTGCTGCTCGTATACGGCGAGGACGACAAAGTGGGCGCAGCGCAAGCAGCGGAACCGCTGCTTCTGCTGGGATACGGCGACGCTAATGAGGTGGGAGCAGCAGCAGCAGCACGACGGCTACTGCTGCTCTTATACGGCGATGGCGACCAGGTGGACCCAGCAGCAGCAGCACAATGGATGCTGCTGCTCAGATTTGGATATGATGACGACGACAGCAGCAGCACGACCGCTGCTGCTTATCGGATATGACGATGGTGACGAGGTGGGAGCAGCAGCAGTGGTCGTATATGACGAGCGCTGCTGCCGCTCATATACGGATACGGCGACGGCGACGAGGTGGGAGCGGCAGCAGGACGACTGCTGCGGGTGCTCAGACACAGCGATGACGAGGGGGAACAGCAGCAGTACGACCACTGCTGCTGTTCGTATGCGACGACGGCAATGAAGTGGGACCACCAGCAGCAGCGCGACCGCTGCTGCTCGGATACCATAACGGCGGGGGAGCAGCAGCAGTAAGACCCCTGCTGCTGTTCGTATGCGACGACGGCAACGAAGTGGGACCACCAGCGGCAGCGCGACCGCTGCTGCTCGGATACCATAACGACGGGGGAGCAGCAGCAGTAGCACGACGGCTCCTGCTGCTCGTATGCGACGACGGGTCCTGCTGCGCCTTGTACTATTTGTCTAACCTTTATATGTAGTTTCTAACCTTCTAACCTTTAGCCCAGTAGAAATAGGAATATATATTGAATTATAAGACTTTTCGAGCCCTATGAAAGTCAAGTTCACCACTGTCCAAATCTGGCAGGTGGTTGAAAATGCTAGCATTAGTTGCTGGGTATCTAATCTATAGATAATGAACCAGCAAGCGCTGGCATCTAAAAATATCACACTCAGGTGCTGTCCGTCTAATTTTAGAACGTTATCCAAAGTCATCCTCGCCAATCCATCCATTCCCGCCCCCCGTGAGGCGCGCAAAGGGCGGCAATGGGTAGCAATATATTATTAGACCCCATTGGATTTTTCCCTGCCTGAAACCGCCCCCAACGACGAGCACAAGCCAAAATACAACGCCGAGCATTAAATCCTGCATTGTTGACATCTATTTACCATTAGCCCCGCCCCAAACCGCATCGGAAATATGGTTGCTTAGATGCATGGCACTAAGAATAGATTAGCAGTGCCTATAACTTAAAATAGATCAGCAGGAACATGATGTCACAGAAATGATGCTCTTCCGGAAATACCAGTTATTTTTAGAACGTCATCCAAAGTCATCCTTTCAAATCCACCCCGTCCCGCCCCCTATAGGGTGCGCATATGACGGATTTGGATAGAGAAAAATCAGGGCTACGCAATGGTATTTTTTCCCCACCGAAAACCGCCCCCGACGACGAGCAGCACCCAAAATACAACCCCGGACATCATTTCCTGCATTGTTGACAGGTATTTACCATCAGCCCCGCCCCAAATGGGACCGTCATCCAAACCTGCCGGCCCCAATCCACCCATTCCCGCCCCCCTAGAGGCGCGCAAATACCTGCATAATATCAGAATATATTTATAGATGCCATTGGAATTTTTCCCGCTGAGAGACCCGCTACACGCTCAGCGACCTAAACAACACACACAACTGCGGAGCGAGATCCTAACCAGGTCGAGCGACGCTCTACTAGCTTTAGAAATATGTAGTGTGCTTTGCTCCCCAATGTCTATTTTGTTCAACTAGCTGACTTGTAGACAGTGCCTCGCGGTTCGTTTAAGTGGGTATGAGGGATTATTCAAATACACGTTTTATTGTAGTTTCAGGCTTCGTTTTATCACAAGGATGAACGGTTTTATTGATTTTAGGGTTTTATGTTTGAGAAAGGATCTCTAGGACGCTACTAGCTCGACTTTCGAAGCAACTAGCTGCTCTGAAGCTTTGGGAACTCGTCTGAAACTAAGGCCGCACTGTGCGCTACCTTCTGAACGATCTGCTAGCCCACTGTGGACTCTGTTTCTGACTTCTTAGGCGCTCTCTAGGCCTCTAAGCACTCTCTGGCTTCTAAATTCTTGGACCTTGTCCTCAAGAACTTTCTCTTTATTAAACTAAGCCTTCTCTGGCTTTCAAACGAACTCTATTGAAGCCAAACTGATCCTTTATTCGCTTTCTTTCTTACTAGGCACTGCGCCTTAGCTCAAAATAAAACAGGGAAGAGATTGCTTAAGGTAACTAGCTACAAAAGTACATCTTTTATACTACAGCTATGTGTGGTTCTGGTATGCGAATAAAATAGAGTAAAACATTCTTATCTCGTGTAAATAATGCCTGCAGGCAATGGGTATAGGGTTGGGTATTCCAGGTGACCAGATAGAGGTCAAGGGATTTGGAAATTCATCCCATTTTAGCGCGCTAGGACGCTCCTGACTTCCGCGTACCATGCGCATCATGCGTGCGTCTCGGCTAGCGGTGCCGCTTTATTCCGGATCTGCGGCCATCATTGATGCCGGTTCCTTCTTTCCTTTCTCGTCCTATTACCACTTTTGGTAGTCCCCCGGGTAGAGGGTAGAGCGTGCGTCTAACTAACGCGTCCGCGTCCCGTGCGTTTCTCAGTAAGTCACAAGATACGCTCGCTAGTAGTCGACACATTCGCGTCTAGCTTTCACTAGCTGTGTCTCGCGCTCCTAGTTGTAGTATTTCGTAGCTAGCTATTCCGCAATACACTGATTGTACTGAATTCGCCGCGCACTAATTCCAAAGTATCCAGAAGTCTTTTAATTTATTCCCCATGGTGCGTTTATGCCTCGCTAGTCGTTTATGACTTATGCGTTCTGTGTTTTACTGCCTGATAACTTTTAACTGTCTCCCGGCTTATCATACGGACTCAGCTAGCTCTGAACCGCGTCTGATTACCATTGTCACAGGTTATATGACAACTAGTAGTCGCATAGCTAGGCCTTAGACTACTAACTTGGGTAGGTTATAGTCTCTCTGTCTCGGTTATATTCTATAGGTAAAAGATGATATATTCGCGAAATTCACGCGTGGCCGGTTTGCGGCCCTATCACCGCGCCTAAAGGCGCCCCCAACGACGAGCAGCACCATATTTTGTGCCCGCCAGCCATTTCTGTGCATTGTTGACACATATTTACTAGTACCCGCCCCCTGCAAGGTGCAGACACCCTCTCCCGGCACCCCGGCAGCCTTTTAAAAGTGTCTTGCATGGTCTTAGGCCACGGCCCAAGCGGCCCAAACCCGCTATAGATGTATAAGGTAGTTAGCCCACAGCCTAGGAATCATATATAATTCTAGCTTACAAGGCTGTTACAAGAGAGTATACGGCCTGTTAAAAAGCTCTTGGTTAAGGTACGAACTACATGAATGACATTAAAGTGTAACTCACCATACTTTCTCAGGTCCGAAAGCTGGCCTTTAAGACTATCAACTCAACTACTCTCCTCCTTCCGGCATGGCAGACATTGCTTGAAGAGCTTGACATGGACAGTCGCATTATTCCTCGAGATGTCACGACACGATGGAATTCTACTTACGATATGCTTATCTTCATCCTTGAATATCGAAAGGCGGTTGATAAATTCACAAGTGATAGGAAGAACGATATACGAGAGTTAGAGATTAGCGAGGAAGAGTGGAAGATTGTCGAGCAGCTTACCGACGTTCTAATGGTATGTGGCTGTGCCATCCATGGAATCGCTTACATCACTCACTCCGTGGTGCACAGGTTCTTAAACACGCAACTCTCTTCTTCTCTCGGCCAACCCCAAACCTTGCCAATGTAATTCCCGTCATGGATCACATCAATGATCGCCTCACCACAAAGGCAAACGACAACTCTCTCTCACCTGCTATTCGCGCAGCGCTTGGACTCGCTAAAAAAACCCTAAACTGTTATTACTCATGTACTGATGACTCTGAGGCATATCGTATTGCTATGAGTAAGTAATGCAATTTCTAATTGCTTTATTGATTGCTAAATTCGATGTTTTAGTCCTGCACCCGCAGCACAAGTTAGAATATTTCCGTAAGGCTGGTTGGGAGCAAGACTGGATTGACACGGCGCTCGACCTGGTCAGGACTCAGTACGATCTTTCATATCGAAAGAAGGTCACTGTTCAAACAGCTGCTAATGGAAAAGAAGGATCTGCGGTAATTTTTTCGTTTTGCTAATTTTCAAGTTCAATATTAATTTGAAACTTTCAGCCCTCGTTAGTGAAGAAATCATCAACATCGAAGAACATCTTTGACGACATCCTTCAGCTATCATCGAAACCAGTTAACTTGCAAAATGAAATTGATCGCTACCTCAGCACTGACACCGAGGGAGTTCAGAACGTACTGGAGTGGTGGTGGGAACGTCGCGCAATGTATCCGGGTCTTTCGCGAATGGCACTAGATTATTTGAGCATCCCTGGTACCTCTTTCTTTTTATATATATCCGGATTATTTTCTCAACTCACCGTTGTAAAACCAGCAACCTCTGTCGACGTTGAACGTGTTTTCAGCCGGGGCCGACTCCTTCTCTCACATATTCGTAGCCGGCTCTCTGCACAATCAACTCGTGCATTGATTTGCGTCGGAAATTGGAGTTTGCGTGGATTTATCAAGGATTCGGATATTCAGACCGTGGCAGTCATGCAAGACGTCGAGGGCGATGAGGAGGAGATGGAAGAACGCTGGGATAGAATTTTATTGTAGTGTACTACATTATTTATTCCATCTTTCTTCTTTCTCCGTGTGCCATCTTCTTTCTCCGTGTGCCAACACCACCAGCGACTGCCGTCGCCGTGTCGATAGCACGAGGAGGGCCACCTGCCGCCATCGCAACCCTTGCCACTGTTTCGATACGACGAGGAACCCTAACACCACCAGCACTGACATCCACAGCACCTGCAACAGCCGCAGTGCATCCCGTATGCCCATTCCGACATCTGCGTATTTGGCGCCTGCGAGTATTAGCGATTCAACGTGCCGCACGTTGGGGGGTACGGTGCTGGTGGAGCATTGAGACGGTGGGACGGTGGGGTGGTGGGACCCATGAGGTGCGTCACGGAATGGGTCTTACGACTCATTCCATTATTTATCTCTCCGTAACGTGCTGCTTACCACCCAAATCCAAGGCTGCACAGGGAGACAACGACGCGTTTAACGTCGTTGTCTCCTCCTCGAACATCGTCTGGTTGACCAGACGACATTCGAGTTCGTTCGGACACCCACCACCGCCCACCACCGTCAATGGCCACCACCTCGCTGTCTTGTCTTGCAGCTGCCGCCGCTGCTGTGATACAACAGTGAGTGATCGGCATCTGCTGCTGCCACGAGAGTGGTAGCTACCACTTTTATCATATCTTCTAGGCAAATGCCTGCAGAGCTGTGGGCATAAAGCCTAGAAAATTAATGAAATGAGATAGCCAGGCAAGTGGAATGAAATATCATTTCATTTCTTGCCAGAAGAAATCTCATAACTAGGAGACTATGATTTCATAACTGCCTGGCTGTTTCATTTCATACTATTTCATAACTGTCTGGCGACGATTTCATAACTTTCTGGGGAGATTTTTCATAACTGCCAGGCTATTTCATTTCATAACTGCCAGCAATAATTTCATAATTACCTGGCAGTGATTTCATAACTTTCAGGCAGACTATTTCATAATTACCCACTGGAATATTTCATTATTCTTAGGCAATTAATTACATGAGTAATTATGTGAAATAATCATGTTTTAATTGATAAATAGGTGCAATATTCTCTGTACATGCTGGCTGGGGGTGCTGGACCTGTTTTACAATAACTTTTAATTTGAGGCCATAAATTGATAAGAACAAAAGTAGCAGAGCAAGAAAAAGTCAATTTTTACCTCATCAAAGTGATTACATAATCCAGTCACACAAAAAGTACAATATTTAATTAATTATGGTTGCCTGAAAGTTATGAAATCATTGCCAGATAATTATGAAATTGTTGCCTGGCAGTTATGAAATGAAATAGTCTGGCAGTTATGAAAAATCTCCCCAGAAAGTTATGAAATCGTCACCAGACAGTTATGAAATAGTATGAAATGAAACAGCCAGGCAGTTATGAAATCATAGCCTCTCAGTTATGAGATTTCTTCTGGCAAGAAATGAAATGAGATTTCATTTCATTTGCCTGGCTATCTCATTTCATTAATTTTCTAGGCTTTATGCCCACAGCTCTGCAGGCATTTGCCTAGAAGATATGATAAGTAGTGGTAGCTACTAGTGGCCACGATATGTGGGTCCGACAGCGATGGGATGCCGTAACTGTTGAACCGCGCTGGCACAACTCCCCTCGCACCCTCTATGACATTCAACTGAATGCCTTGGTAGGTGCAGTGCCCCCCCAACACCACTGTCAACCCACCTTACCCATTGAACCCACCCACATCCCTCCACAATGAAAACGAGGAGGAGAATGAGCAGCAGCGTGACCGTTGCTGCTCGGAAGCGATGAGGACCAGCAGCAGCACACCTGCTGCTTCGATATGACGACAAGGGCCAGGTGCGTCGACGACGACACCATGATGCCGCGGCTACAATGACGACGACGCCATGCTGCAGCAGGTGCAACAACGATGACGCTGCAGCTGCGGGTACAACGTCGACGAAGCCACGATGCCGCGGGTGTGGGTGCAACGACGATGACGCCGCAGCTGTGGGTGCATCGACAATGACCCCACGACGCTGCAGTTGCAGGTGCAACGACGACGCCGCAATGGTGAGTGCATCGACGATGAGGGCCCAGTGACGACGCAGCTGCGGGTGCAACGACGAGGACGCCACGATGCTGCGGGGACAACGACGTCGACGCTGAGGGTACAACGACGTCGACAGCCCAGTGACCCGGGCACACCTGCAACCCCAACATGTAACTCGAAACCTTGCAAGCCCGATGCCGCAGTTGCAGGTGCAATGACGATGCCGCAATGGTGAGTGCATCGACGGCGAGGGCCCAGTGACGACGCTGCTGTGGGTGTAACGACGAGGACGGCTACAGGTATGGCTACAAGTGTCAATCCAAGCTATATACACGAGTGTTGAGTACATAGTTCGATGACTTAGTCTACTACATTATTTATGCTATGTTTCTTCTTTCTCCCTGTGATTTGCCCGTACCCATGCTTTGACCCGTACCCGCAAAATACCCGTACATACCCGCAATAATTGACCCGTGGGTTTGTGGGTATGGGTTGCAGTGGGTAAAGTACGGGTGGAGCTTGAGACACCCGCGGGTTACCCGTGCAGAACCCTAACCTCAGTACGTGCATTGGAGGGGGCGGGTCTGGAGAAGACTCAGAAGGAGTCGCAGCGGGTGGGTGTGAGCAGAGAAACCCGGGTGGATGGATGTGGAAGAGCTGTCTACGACATCGGAACGTAGTTCTACGAGGTTCAGACTCCGCCGGCGCGGTCCTGCCAGCACCGCCACAGTGTATAACGGACTGAGGGAGCACCACAGATATTCTACAGTATATGTAAGGAATAATCTACGGTATGTACCATAGCAACGCGGGAACCCGGAATACCGGAATAAAATAAGACATGTGAAAAGTAAGTGTTGATCTAATCTAATCAATGTCCGTACACATAAGGTGCAACTAAAACTTCAATAACATATTCCGGAGAAAAGTGAAGGGTGCACTAGGCAATAAAGTTAGACAAAGGGCAACAAAGTGTACAGCTAGGAAGCAAAAATGTACAGCGTCAGCAGCTAGCTGCCTAATAACGTCCAAACCAACAGAATGGGAAGCACCAGGGCATAAATAGTCTGCATCAAATTGCAGAGTTGCATCCTTGAGGTGTGCCAAAGTCGTGTCAATCAAGGGACGAGAGGAGATCATCATAGAATGATCAGAGTTAGCTGAGATAGTGGCCATGAGGGAAAGAACAAGAAAATAGTTCAAAAAGAGCACAACTAGGTGTACCCTTTTATAAGCGAGATAAATCAGATGGTACCCAGAATGCAACTGGGGACAGTTGATTTCTCATGGGGAGGAGATAGGAATAGCTAGCTGCAATTCCTAGCGATGCTCCGGACTTACAAAGACAAAAACTGCGAGCTAGTTGACTGTTAAGCAGCAAGTAAGCAGCTAGGACTTAGAAATAAACCAAGTCTTAGTAAAAACAAGACATAGATGGACTTAGAAAGAACTAGTCTGCTATAGAGACAACCTGGGGACTTGAGTTAAAACTTAGTAACTTAGGTTTTATGCTTAGGGTCACACCAGAGGATACAGCACAAGAAATTATATATTAAACATAAGTAGTGAGACTACAAAGTCTCACTACTAAACAAGAGATATTGGAGGGACGATGATCTAAAAAGATCACCGCCCCCAAGGCAAAAGTATCAAAGGGGACGATGATCTAAAAGAGATCGCCACCCCCGGAGCATGCAACATCCAAAAAACTATATATGTGACGTAAAAATAAGGCCCCCGTGAGCTGCCCAAGACACCCACCAGACTGCCAACGCAAAACGAGAACAGGATTTCTATATACAAATAAAAAGGAAAGGGGGAAAGTCAGTATCAAATAGAAATTACTGGTCGTCAGTCTCCATTTCATCGGGGAGGTCCTCGTGCTTGCCATCCTGGTCACAAGGTTTCGCATCCAGAAGACGAGTGTCGACGAGTCCAGGTGAAGTAGCGGTGCGAGATGGGGAATGAATGGAAGTGCCAGCATGTGAAGACGAGGCAATAGGGGCCTTAGCAGCATAAAACACTTTGATCGCAGTGTTGGAGGCACTCACAGCCTGGCCAGTTAAGTCATCATTGTCAGGATGAGTGAAAAACACCTTGATCAAAGAGAGGAGAGGAAAGAGCTCCTGGGCAGCTGTGGAGTCATCGAGATAAGTGCTGGGGATGGTGGTGTTGCAGGCAAGCAGGGCATCCAAAACATCTATGTTCTCGAAACGAGGCCCCAATAGATGACCAGGGGGGAAGTTCATCTTGAAGTATTGGGCGCACTCAAGCAACTGCATGATTAGACCAGAGGCATTGCGGTTGGCTCGATCAGCGAGTTGAGAAAACATTGTCATGTCCTGGAGATATTGCTCGATGGAGATGATAAGGGAATGAAGATCTAAAGAAAAATAAAGATTTAAAAGAAGAAGTAGGACACAACAAAAAACATACCAGCGCGAGAGGAAGAAACAAGAGGAGTCAGGGACTGCAGGACCTCGTCGAGTTCCCCAGGGTTGAGCTCAAAGATACAGCGAGGCTTGCCACCCATCTGGCATGACCCGCACCAATGACCCCAGCCAAGGAACTTGCACTGGCGAGGCTCTCCTTTAAAGAGATGGGTGGCACAGGCGAGGCAACGACCCAGATTCTAGAAAAGAAGGATCAGATAAGAAACAAAAACAAAGAGAAGAAAGAAGGATGTACTTGTTGATGCTCTTCCATGGTAAAAGCAACCATGGAAGGGGAAATAGCTTCATCGTGAGATGGACCACGCTGGCCGAGTAGACCTATGGCAGCCACCTCGCGAGGCAAAAGCTTGTGGGCTCAGGGTCGTCCTCGAGCTCATCGACCTCTTCATTGTTGGAGAGCTTGTAAATGGAAGTGGCCTTGTGGGACTTCGAGGTGGTGGAAGCAATTTTGGCAATGGGAGCTAGACATAGAAGTTAGAGGGATAAAGAAAGGGTAGAAAAATAGTTATGTACAAACAGCGCTGAAGAGACCACGAGCGGCTAGCTGTGAATGGACTACTATTCTTCTTACCTGGGCTATTTTTAGCACTTAGTAAAGCTTATAATGTAGTCTAAATGTTACAAGTCCGGACATTACAATGACAAGACTACTAAGGACTAGAGGAAACTATGCAAGATAACGAGGAATGCACGGTTAAATAAAGACATTATCATTAGTAACTATTGAGATACTAGTCAATACATCTAATGAAGTGTACGGAAATAGGCACCTTTCAGTAATATCTTAACCATCCGGCCTATACAGCAAGGGCGCAGATCTCTAGATTAAAGAACAGACATCTAGGCACACTACAAGACAGGTCGCGTGACATTGCCGAGGGCATTGAGGACAGTGGAGCAGCCGGGGCAAAGCAGACGCCCATAGATGTGCCTGTAGCAACACCGATCAAAGCTCGGATCAGAGGGATACCTAATTGCGAACACATACCATATCGGGTAATAACTGGGTACAGGAAGATTTCCGGGGTGCATAACTCGACACAGCGAGATCCCAGATGCACGCCGAGGGTACCAGAGTATCGGGTACAGAGGACGAAGGGTTACAACCCTAATCACGAGCATTATCTCGGACAGAACGTGCGTGGATTGCCCGAGCATCTCCGATGAGACATAGGTGCTTCTATGCTCCGGTCAGTCCATAGCCAATGAGAGGACAAGATACCAATGAAAATGAAAGGTCACGAGCCTGTATACCATGCAGTCAAGGAGGATTAAGTCTTAGGTGCTTAAGTTAGCTGAGCCGACGATGATCTGAGCTCCCAATCCAACCAAAAAGGCATGATTGAGCGGACGCGCACGGAAACTGTACTCCACAAGGCCGCCGCTCGTGCACAAATGCCCATGAAATCTCTATATTCTTGTCATTGCGTCTATGTAATAATATATCATCTCAGTAGTATATAAGCAGCCCTGTAACACTGTAGAATACAAGCAATTTACCACCCACGAGATACAAGCACCTAAGAGTTATATCTTAAGTGTTTCGCCTCTAAGTACCAAGTAGCTTCAAAGCGAGAGTCCCATAATATAAAAAGAAACCAAGTAACAATATAAATGAACTGTTAAGATGAGAACACGTGTCTAAGTGATTCGCCAAGACAAGTAAAGAGAGTTATAAGCCAAGGAACCTGTCTAAGTGACTTGTTCAAAACCTACCCTTTGTCAAAGGACATCTGGGGACCTGGACTGTAGTGTCGGTAGATGAAAGCATCTACGCGCCTCTGGCCACTGTTAAGGGACTGTAGTGTCAGCGGATAAGACATCTGCATGCCTCTTTCCACAAGTATAGTTTTTGAGACAAGTAAAGACAAGTTAAAGGGCATAGAGCCATCTTCTCAATTGGAGAACAAGACAAAGCGAGATCAGTTAGCAGTTTGTGCATAGAGCACTAGTTTCCGAGTACCAGACCAGAATTTACACAAGTCTATTGGACTTAAAACGACCCATTGACTATAAACGCGCCTAAGGCCTTGCCTGAGCTGTTACATAGTTCAACACCTTCTTTTATCATGCACCTACTATCAGGTATCGATATTATAAAACTATTATCCTCCCCTTGGACGAACTAAGTCAACTAAACATTGATTTGGGTGTTTGAGTGTAGTAAAGTAGTTATTAAAAGTGAAGCAAGTCGGATTTGATAGTACCTCTTTAATAGACCTTACAAAGTCTATTGAAAGCGACTACTTGATTATCTAGTAGTTCACACACACCCCACACTAAGCATCTTTAGCGCGAGTATAGGTTTTGCGTGTTTTGGGACCAGAGGCTGCAGGAGGAGCCGCGCTTGCCTTAATGGGGAGAGTGTCTTGAGGGCGGGAACTGGTTTGGAGCTGAGACTGAGACCAAGTGGAAATACTCGGGGTAGGCAACAAGATAATCTGACAATGAGAAGAGATGGCAGGAGGGTCTTTAGACAACCCATGAGCAAAAAGAAACACATCAAACAGAAAAAGAGAGACATACCAATGCATTGGCATTTGGTTGGGGGGCCAATACGTGGATCAGGGGCAACAGGCGCCTTGGGGCTGGAGTCAGACTCTTCTGCACCCTCCGCCTCCCCGTCGCTATCCTTGACAGGCTCGCCAGGATTGCTGACATATATGTAGTCAGGAGAAAGACAGGTGGAACGGAGGAAATGGTCATTGGCCTGGAAAAGCATTGGTTAATAATACAAAGAAAAAGGAAGAAGGAAAACCTACATTAAAATTGAAAGGGATTAACCACTCATTCCAAGATGGAGGGCGAGTCAGAAGCTGATGGGCCACAATGGAAAGAGAGGTTAAGAAGGTGCGGAATGGTTCGTACTCGATGAGGTCATCTGGAAAACAGTGCACATGCTGGGACAAGGGGCCATGGATGGTGTCAATAGCTGCATGAATCTCCGCGGCAGGGGTGTGTGTGTTGGATGTGCAATGAGAAATAAAGATCACCTGGGCGGTTGACTTGATGTGCCCACGGATGAGAGCGAAATGGTCGTCTGATGTCGAAGCCATGGAGGAAATGAAAGAAGGGAAGTGAGGGAGAAAAAAGTTGAACTTGTCAAAATTAAAAAGGCAGGGGACACGTGAGCAGCCGGCAGTGACCGAACACCGAAGAATGCGAGAGAAAAAGAAAGAAAATGTGGCAGCGACACATGGGAGGCCAATCACGAAGAGCTTAAGTTTAACAATTCCCTAGAGGGAAGGAGCAGTGCTACAAGATGCAGTGTAGGCTAAAAATAGATCTGTGTTTGGAGATGGGTGCTTGTGCCATGCAACTTACCCAATTGGAAAGTACGCATCAAAATTCAAAGAACCAGAGACGCAGAGAGCTAGCAGCAACGCTGCAACTCGCTAGCAGCACCAGAAAACAAAGCATATAAAACAGAATGTCAACTAGTAGGAAATAAAGAGCAGACCACTAGTGGTGCTCAAGGGACAAGTCCAGTTGACTGAGGACAGTTGAGATTTTGTGGGCAGGAAATGATAAGGCCGCAAACCGGCCATGCGTGAATTTCACAATATATCATCTTTTACCTATAGAATATAACCGAGACAGAGAGACTATAATGCACCCAAGTTAGTAGTCTAAGGCCTAGCTATGTGACTACTAGTTGTCATATAACCTGTGACAATGGTAATCAGATGCGGTTCAGAGCTAGCTGAGTCCATATGATAAGCTGGGAGACAGTTAAAAGTTATCAGGCAATGAAATATAGAATACAGAAGTCATAAATGACTAGCGAGACATAAATGTACCATGGGGAATAAATTAAAAGACTTCTAGATGCTTTGGAAATAGTGCACAGCAAATTCAGTACAATCAGTGTATTGCTGAATAGCTAGCTACAAAATACTATGGCTAGGAGTGTGAGACACAGCTAGTGGAAGCTAGATGCGAGTGCGTCGACTACTAGCGAGTGTATCTTGTGACTTACTGTGAGACGCATGAGACGCGGACGCATTAGTTAGATGCATGCTCTACCCTCTACCCGGGGGACTACCAAAAGTGGTAATAGGACGAGAAGGAAAAGAAGGAACTGGCATCAATGATGGCCGCAGATCCGGAATAAAGCAGCACCACTAGCTGAGATGCATGCCTGATACGCATGGTACGCAGAAGTCAGGAGCATCCTAGTGCGCTAAAATGGGATGAATTTCCAAATCCTTGACCTCTATCTGGTCACCTGAAGGACCCAACCCTATACCCATTGCCTGCAGGCATTGTTTACGAGAGATAAGAATGTTGTAGCTTATTTTATTTGCATACGGAAACCACACATAGTTGTAGTATAAAAAGACATACCTCTGTAGCTGGTTACCTTAAGCAATCTCTTCCCAGTTTTATTTCGAGCTAAGACGCAGTGTATAGTAAGAAAGAGGACAAATAAAGGAACAGTTTGACTTCAATAGAGTTCATTTGAAAGCCAGAAGAAGGCTTAGTGTTAAAGAGAAGTTCTTGAGGACAAGGTCCAAGAATTTAGAAGCCAGAAGAGTGCTTAGAGGCTGGAAGAGTGCCTAGAGAAAGTCAGAAACAGAGTCCAAGTGGGCTAGCAGATCATTCAGAAGGTAGTGCACAGTGCGGCCTTAGTTTCAGACGAGTTCTGAGCCTCCAGAGCAGCTAGTTGCATAGAAAGTCGAGCTAGTAGCATCTTAGAGAGCTTTTCTAAAAACATAAAACCTTAAAATCAATAAAACCATTCATCCTTGTGATAAAGCGAAGCTTGAAATGAAGATGAAATGTGTATTTGAATAATCCCTCATACCCACTTTAAACAAACCACGAGGCGCTGTCTACAAGTCAGCTAGCTAAATAAAACAAACACTGTGGAGTACAGCACACTACATATTTCTGAAGCTAGTAGAGCATTGCTCAACCTAGTTAGGATCTCACTCCACAGCTGTGTGGGTTGTTTAGATCGCTGAGCACGTAGCGGGTCTCTCAACAGGTGGACCGCACTGCACCCTATCATCTCCCCCACACTTATAATATTGACTGTCCCCAGTCAATGCCGTGTGATCCGAGTATGTTCCTCCCTAAGTCCTTGGTACTGGCCGAAATGCTGCACAGATATTCCCGGGATGCCTAGGCCTTCTTACACTGTTATTTCATCATGCTGATCAAGCCGACCCATGCCACAAGGCCTAATTTTGATCATGATGTCATCCATCAGAGCATGCGCCCATTGTCCATTTTGTCTCAAACTTTAGCGCCCATCTAGAAGTCAAGGTACATGCAGTGCCCAATCATACAAGCTTTTACGCTCTACTCATGAAACACGTCGCCCATTGTTTTTCCAGATCTTCATGTAGTTTGCCATTGGTGCACAGACCAGATGGGACCCAATAAATAACATGTCAATTCTGACGCTGAGTCCAACAGTCTCCGTTACACATTCCCAACTACCCCTCTAGTTTCCTCTTTTTTATCTACTTTTACTCTTCTAAAATGTCTGCTTCTCGAGAACCCTCTCCCTTGCCCACCCTTAATGCCACTATTGGTGTTTTTGACATCTATCAATTCATCTGTCCTGCCCTCTTAGCACTCAAGGACTGTCTGCAGGATGAGCTCAATGCGACTTCGTCCTATGCAGCTCTCCAAAGCCAGGTGTATTTCATGGTGTGTTATTTTTCAGAGACTGCATTGTTATGCAGATTCTTACTTTGGCCCCTTTCCCTTTTTTGACTTTGTATTTTCAGAGCCGCTTCCTATGTTTTGCAGACATCATTGGCAGTGAATATCTGATTCCTGACGATATTCACTCCTTCCGCCAACTTCACGTGGAGCTCGCCAAACTGTTGTCCCCTGAGGAACTTGTAGCACTCAAGTGTGAGGACTGGATTATTAATAATCCCACATGGATATGTTTCTTTACTCCTGACTCTGTTAGGCCATATTGACACTAATCTTTATTATAGAAAGTGTTGCCTCTTGACTATGTGTTTCCTCCTGCCCCACCTGGTGCCCTCCTCTTTACGCCACAACGACAGAAGCTGGCCAAGAATTTCATGCTAAAGCAACATGAAGAGCACATCCGATAGGTCGCTGCTCAAAAAGCATGTGAGAAACACGTGCACAAAGCCACCCGGCGTGAGCAAGCTGAACTACAACAACAGGCTGCAATGTCTGCATGCCAACCAGAGGTTGACCAAGCACCGGGTAAGCTCTCTTTGTCTTCTGCATCCCTTCTTTTGCTGATTTACAACATTATGTCTGGCCATAGATCTTGATTCACTAATCACCTTTTCCGAGGGTGATCTCAATGAGCGTGGAGCTACACCTCTGCCTCCTGCATCATCCAAAGCCATGGGCAAATGCAAACACGTGTCCAGTGCCCACTGTTGAAGAGACCGCAAGCAGTAGTAGACATTACAAGGTCTATTAAATGTGACTACTTGACGGACTAGTAGTTCACACACACCCCGCACCGAGTTCTTATGTGTCTCCCACGGATTCCTAGTGGAATCCGGCGGAATCCACGTGGATTCCGGGTGATTCCGGTGGAATTGGTTTGGCACAGGGACCAGCCAAAATACCAGATGTCAGTCCGGTGGACTGGGTACCGGATTGGCCTGGAATCCGGTATGGACACCGGAATTTGCCGGAACGGAACGCAAAACGGAATGGAAAATGGAATCCGGTCAGTTGTGCAGTGATTTATTATATATTTATTGTATAATCAATGTATTAAGTAATTAATTAATGATTTCCTATTAATTACATGAATTGATGGATTCCGAACAGCCCGGACGGTGCACGTGACTTCAGCAAACCAGCAACCCATTCCGCGTGATGGTGACACGGCTCTAACGTTGCCACGTCACTACCCTTTCTCCCTCCCACCACCATCCTGCCATCCCTCCATGCGGACCACCCGCCATTCCACGAACACCACGACTGCACAACCGCGGCAACGACAACGGCGACTGCAGCACGCAATGACAATGAGCCGGATACGCAAAACCAAGCTGGCAGGACATTCCGACGTGGTGCATAGGGGAATACGCGCCACGGGGGGTGTTGGATAGCAAGGGGGAACCCAGGAATAGGAGGCCCACATGGTACGTCGTAAATGACGGCCCCCACAATGAAGGCTGAACCCCCCACTGCGTCCCTCACAGATACACCATGCCACGGGCACGTAAACAACACTGATGGCAACGTCGCACGCGGCCCACCCCAACCCCAACCATCACGTGATGGGTACGCCACGGCAAAGACAGCGGGAGCACGACTTCGTGCTTCCGTGTCGTTCTGACGTCAGGTGGGCAGTCGCAACAGCAACGACGGATGACAGACGCTGCGACGACGGAAGCAGCAACTGACGCGATGACGCAGCAACGACAGAAGCAACGTCGACACCACAACCGCAGAAGCAATGATGACGCCACAACTGACATGATGATGACCGATGATGCCACAGCCATGTAAGCTAGAATTATGTATGATACCTGGGCTGCCTGCCAATAAGGAGTGTACATCCACAAGGCTAACAACCCCCTTGGGCAGTTGCCCAACACTATGCAACATAATATCTACAGGCTGCCAGTGTGCCAGAGATGGCTTTGGTGCTTGTTGTTGGGGCGGGTGATGGTAAACAGGTGTCAACAATGCCAGAAATGATGTCCGGCACTGTATTTTGGGTGCTGCTCGTCGTTGGGGGCGCTTTTGGGCGCGGAAAAAAATATAATGGAATCTATTAATATATTCTGACCTGCCTCCACCGTTTGCGCACCTCGGGGAGGGCGGGGATGGGTGGATTGACGAGAATGGCTTTGGATGATGTTCCTATTTGGGGTGGGGCTGCTGTTAAACAACTGTCAATAATGTGGGAAATGATGCTCGGGCTTGCATTTGTCCTCTTGCTCATCGTTGGGGGTGGTTTGGAGCACGGGGAGAAATCCAATAGGGTCTAGTCATATATTGCTACCCATTGCCACCCTTTGCGCGCCTCACATGGGGCGGGGATGGGTGGACTGACGAGGATGCCTTTGGATGACATTCTAAAATTAGACGAAAAGCGCCCTAGTGTGATATTTTTAGATGCTAGCGCTTGTGCCTTGTTTCGTTATCTATAGATTAGATAGCCAGAAAGCGCCCAGCATAATATTTTTAGATGCAGATGCTCGTGCCTCGGTGCCTGTCCCTGTTATCTATAGATTAGATATGTTTTATTAATCCCACGCTGCATGTTTATCTCAGGTTAAAAAAGATTAAACAGAATAGATTTAAACTATGATACTACTAGTCATAAGGTATACAAAAAAAGACCAAAGAAATACACAAGTAAATCCCCTCATCATTGTATGGCTGCTGCCACTGCTGCCACCGCAGCAGGAGCGGTCGCCCTGCTGCTCATCGTCATCGTACCCGAGCAGCAGCTGGTCGCCCTGCTGCTCGTCGTCACCGTATCTAAACAGCAGCAGCTCGTGCTGCTGCTCGTCATCAGCGTACCCGAGCAGCTGCCGGTCGCACTGCCGCTCATCATCATCATCATACCCGAGCAGCTGCGGTCGCGCTGCTGCTCATTATCGTCATCGTATCTGAGCAGCAGCAGTCGTGCTGCTGATCTTCATCGTCGTACCCGAGCAGCAGCGGTCGTGCTGCTGCTCGTCATCGTCATATCCGAGCAGCTGCTGGTCGTGCTGCGGGTTGTGACCATCGTCATATCCGACCACGTCGTCACCTGTCACCTTGACGACGTCATTGCCCATCCGAGCAGCAGCAGCCATCACCTCGACGTATCTGAGCGGCAGCCATCGTGCTGCTGCTGATGCTGCCGCCATCATCGGCTGTTTGTTTTCATGCCCTTGTTGGCATTGTCATTGATGGGCGTGGCTCATGAAAGATGCCCAACGTGATAACGAGGGCATCTGCGAGGAGAGGCGGTGGTGGCATTGCGAAGAGAGTCGGTGGTAATGTTGTGAGCAGTGGTGTCGTGAGCGTGTATTGCGATCAGAGGCGGTCATGGTGGTGAGGCCCTACAGCACGGATTTGAACATTGTCCACACGAGACGATGTTCGAATCCAAGGAGACGACAAAAGTTGTTTCGTCGTCTCCTCGTATACCCTCGCATACCCTCGCATTTGGCATCTCCACGTACTTCTGTGCAGGATGTGATGGGCGGTATCAGGCCCCGGGTTGGCATCGGTAGTAGGTGGTGGAAAGCGGCAGCGGCAGCGGATGCACCTAGCATGACAGGGACAACGATTCTCGTCCCCTCGTCAGACCTATGGGCTGGGCATGTGGGTAGGGTGAACGAGGGTCGTAGAATGAAACAAATCGAGTCTTATGACTCGATTCATTGCGTACCGGGCAGATCTCCCTCTACTAGGGTCTCCCCTCATATTCCCTGATGATTCAGCTCCCAGCTGCATCCTTCCCGAGTCGGCCCACGTCTCTAGAGGAGAGGAGGGGCACGCGACTCGGGGTTAGTGGGTTAGTTCGTGTGGTAGAGGACCTAACCAATCACAAGATTGTTAGGAAAACACATACAAGGACAAAATATATATATACGTACCTTTTTTCGAAGATTTGAGGGTCGCAGTGGGCAATGGAGAGGTGACAGAGCGTGGTGGTGGTGGATAATGACAAGGAACGATGTTGATCTGTTCTCCAGCATTTGCCGAGAGCGAGCCGATTGGCTGGCAAACTCAGACTGGCCACGCACCCAAATGTTTGTTGACGGTTCTAACTTCTCCGAGCTCCCTAGAGCTGCCAGAGAAGGGAGGAAAAAATATAAATATATTTATAAGTAGTTTAAAACATATTTCAAACCTTTCCAGAGGTCAAAACGTTGCCGATTTATGGAGAGGTGTTCAAACGAGGTGATTTCGGGCATTCGAGGTCGGATATCTTTGACTAGGTTACTTGAAATTGTATCGAACTGAAGATAATGTAAAGAACTATTATTTGAATCAAATAGAATATTTCCAGATACTTTGTGAGGTCTATAATGAGTCAGGATTTTCAAAACTTCGAAATACCATCTGCATGATCATATTGTCCAAAGATTTCTGATTCATTTCATGCATTAGTTGACGAGAATGTCTGTACTGTGGCACATACTATAAAACCTATCTCGGAAACCTCTGAAACATGGGGTAATATCACCCTGTAATGAAACTATCTCATTGTCGAGCTATCGATAAGATTATTATAATACTAAACACAATGTATCTGTCTTCAAAATGCCCGAAATCACCACTCTCGCTCGCAAACTCAATTTAACAAGCATTACTATTATTCTTTTGACTGTAAATTTTATATTTGTGCCCCAAACGACATAGTACATATATTCCGATGATAAATCTACCCTTATCTGTGCTATGGATGTCCTCGGGGACATTCGAGACATCGATGACGGATCGGAGGCTGGCCGGTCCGAGTTTGCCAGCCAATCGCGACTCTGTGGGAAAACGCCAGATAACCATCAGTGCGTGGGCGGCTTTGGGGAACCGAGACGACAGGGCGGCAGGGGTCATAGGTCACCAGAATTGTTCGAGTTCATTCTGGCGACCTACGACCCCCGCCGCCCTGTCGTCTCAGTTCCCCAAAGCCGCCCACGCACTGATGGTTATCTGGCGTTTTCCCACAGAGTCGCGATTGGCTGGCAAACTCGGACCGGCCAGCCTCCGATCCGTCGTCGATGTCTTGAATGTCCCCGAGGACATCCATAGCACAGATAAGGGTAGATTTATCATCGGAATATATGTACTATGTCATTTGCCAGAATGAACTCGAACGCCATCTGGTATATCCAGACAACGTTCAACGTTGAAAGAGGAGACTACGACGTCTCCTCTTTGGCCTGGGGGTGGAAGGATGAGCCGTGGGGTATCGAAAAATGAATCGTGGAGTTTACCACGTACCGGGCAGGTCTCCCTCTGCCAGGGTCTACAAGTTCGCCTCCGCCCTCACTGATGAGTCCTCGCACACAGCCACCCACCCCTTTCTAGGGCCAAAGGAGAGACGCCATTGCTCGGACACGATGACACGATGACAGCGACAAGGTGGAAGCAGCAGCAGCAGCAGCACGACCACTGCTGCTGCTCGTATATGGCGAGGATGACAAAGTGGGCCCAGCACCAGCACCAGAACCGCTGCTGCTGCTCCGATACAGCGACGACGGCGGCAAGGTGGCAGGAGCAGCATCAGCATGACAGCAGCCCCTGGGATACAGCAACAACAATGGCCAGGTGGCATGAGCAGTGGCAGCATGACAGCTGCTGGGATAACACGACGACGGTAAGGTGGGAGCAGTGGCAGCAATATGATGGCTGCTGTTGCTCAATACGGTGATGGCGACGAGGTGGGCGGAGTGCCAGCAGCACGATCACTGTTGCTGCTCCGTTATGGCACTGACAGTGAGGTGGGAGGGTGGCAGCAATGATGCGACAACACAGAGGAGAACGAGGATCAGCAGCAGGAGAGGCGACGACGTGTATTACTCACGTTGACATGTGCCCTCCTTGCTCGCTTATCCTCCTTTCACTCCTGTATCTGATATTTTCTTTGTTGTATATCTTATGACCAGTACATAGCACAGTTCCAATGTATTCAATGTGTTCTATTTACTCTGTTTTACCTGAGGTTCTCGAGCACAGAGACAGCAGGCAAAAATGAACCATGTCTATTTTTAAACCTGCATGGCGTGGGATTAATGGAAAGTATCTAATCTATAGATAACAGAGACAGGAGCTGAGGCACAGGTGTCTGCATCTAAAAATATTGAGGTGGGCGCTTTCTGGCTATCTAATCTATAGATAACGAAACAAGGCACAAGCGCTAGCGTCTAAAAATATCACACTAGGGCGCTTTTCGTCTAATTTTAGAATGTCATCCAAAGGCATCCTCATCAGTCCACCCATCCCCACCCCGTGTGAGGTGCGCAAAGGGTGGCAATGGGTAGCAATATATTACTAGACCCTATTAGATTTTTCCCCGTGCTCCAAACCGCCCCCAACGATGAGCAAGAGGACAAATGCAAGCCCGAGCATCATTTCCCACATTATTGACAGTTGTTTAACAGCAGCCCTGCCCCAAATAGGAACATCATCCAAAGCCATTCTCGTCAATCCACCCATCCCCGCCCTCCCCGAGGCGCGCAAACGGTGGGGGCAGGTCAGAATATATTAATAGCTCCCATTATATTTTTTTCCGCACCCAAAAGCGCCCCCAACGATGAGCAGCACCCAAAATACAGTGCCGGACATCATTTCTGGCATTGTTGACACCTATTTACCATTACCCGCCCCAACAACAAGCACCAAAGCCATCTCTGGCACCCAGATATTATGTTGCATAGTGTTGGGCAACTGCCCAAGGGGGTTGTTAGCCTTGTGGATGTACACTCCTTATTGGCAGGCAGCCTAGGTATCATACATGATACTAGCACATACAGGTGCTGTCTTTGACTTGGCCTATTCACTTCAGGTTGGTACTAGATTGAAGCCATTTTGTATTGGTTTGTCGGCTCAAGACTTAGCCGTAGGTAGGCTACCTTGACTCATAGCTAGTTGATGCATTTTGCGCGTCTTTCTAGCTCCTGTTGTCTCAGATTTATAAGACTTGTCATCTGTGTCTGCTGCGTAGATTTAACGTTCCCAGAATTTGGTGTCTTTGAATGTTCCTTAGTGTCCCCCCTCCCCCACACTTACAACTTGACTGTCCACAGTCAAAGCTCAAGTGCGTGCCATCGGGGGTGCCATGCCAGCTGAATTTTCATGTGCAAGGCACCTTCATCGGACCAGGACGCCCACTTGTAATGGGGCCGTTTCACTCGTAAAATTTTACTTCACAGGCTCTTGACCCGACACGCCCCGCTCCCTGGCTCGAGCGTCAGAAAGATGCGGGAAGTATAAAACCCAAGTCGACAGACCAGTGACAGTCAGGGACTTCAGTGTTTCTAACCTCGCATCCTTCTGTGTTATGTCGCCTCAGGACTCTACGGTCAAAGATGGTTTACCTGGCTTCAATGCAGCTGTCAGCTCGTTGGGCAACTATATCGCGCTTCGTGCGCTTTATGGCCATTTGCCTAGTGTCACCATCCGATACTTGGCTGATGAGCTCGTGGCAGTTGTCAAGCCTATTGTGCGTAGTTATTGACTCCATCCATGGTACCGAATCTTTTTACAACTGATGCGTCCGTTTCATGCGTCTTTCGCAGCTTCCTTGGGCTGCAACCACAGACGTACTGCTCGCCAACCAAGCAGCCTGTGATTTGTTACTTCACATGCAGAAAGAACACCTGTCACTCAAAGACCTTGCAGGCCTCGGATACCAGCCACCTCAACCCCTTATTGCTCTGCTCAACATAACCTATTGAATTTATACTCATAGGAACCTGAAGAGTGCTGAAGCGTTGAAGGGTAAGGAGCGCGACCACATCTCCGAAGCACAGCTCAGGGAGAATGCCAAGCACACCGCTAAGGAGGTAAGGTAGTACACCTTTCATTCATCTCTTGTTTAACTTTACTGCCAGGCTCGTCGTCGCCGCGTCAAATCCAAGGCCGCCCTCACTGATACTGATGAAGACATGGAACCTGTTGTTATCACCGGTGACTGCGAGACACCCCCAGTTCAGGGAGAGCCAGTAAATGGTCCATTTTATTTCATTTATTCTGACTAACACCCAAACTTATTAGATGCATGTCGACGACACCTCTATCTCGAAGGACGCCAGTCCCACACCGTCTGCTGAAGCTCCGAAGGGTAAGACGCCCCCCACTTGGCCCCGTAACATGGTCAAGAAAACTACCGTGCATGCATCTTCAATTATACGTGTGTTTCTCAGACTGCTGATTACATGTGTCGTTCATTATCAGTCCGAGTGTCACCCCGAGGTGTGGTATCTTCCTTTAACGTTCATTTCTGGAGTCGATACTAACTCCCCGGAATATCGCAAGGCCTCCAAATATGTCCTTCATGGCAGCAGCAAGGCAACTACCTCCAGCAAGCGCCAGCGGTCTACTGCCTCCGTTATGACTGTCACCGCCAGTCCTTTGCCTGGTATGCATAATTTTCCATGTGAAACGCTCCTCGTTATGCTTATACGTGCAGCTTCAGCCATCGTTAGTGATCCTCAAGTTGCGGATGCTCTTGACTGCGTTAAAGCCTTACAAGATGAGGAACAGTTAACTGCTACTCGTCGAGGTATCCTTAAAACGCACGAGATTCTGCTTGGTCACCTCAATGAACATAACTATCACCTTTGCTACAACTTGTGTATGCACGAGATAGTTATTGGCGAACTTACTCACTGGAGCGAGGAGCATGACCCTGGTGCACACCTGTTTCGTGCGTGTTTCTAATCCCTGTCTGATGCTCTCATTTTTCCAACAGGTTGCCCCGTTCCTCGTTAGACGCGTCCATCGCTCTTTTGTCAGACTTCCGACCTGATACTGTAGCAAGAGGTTTTTCCACTCCAACGCGCGGAAATGTTCACTTCCAGTAGTACATCATCAATTTGTACTTGTTCGCGTAGAGTTTTTCCCTCAATGCTACTTATGCATCTTCATCGCTGTCCGATTCTAAGTCTGGCTTGCTTGCATCATCTAAGTTTCTAATAGGCACCTTGGCAAATGTCAAGTCTTTGGTACCGGCATAGTCCTCTTCCCCAGGTTCATCTAAGTCCAGCACTTTCTGCAGACCTCTCACAGATATTGCGAGCCAGTCTAATACTTTCTCTGGCAGCTCTATCTTTTCATGCACGTAATAAGGGAGTACGCGGAATGCGCCTACTTTGTGGTGCCATAAAGCGCCATTTATTTCCGCCACTACATATGAACCGCCCATAGTTCGCCTTATGACTACTACTGGTCCCACATAGCGTGGCTTCATTTTCTTGTCGAGATTGGATTCAATCGAGCTATTTCGAAACAAAATTAAATCGCCTGGTTTGAAATCGAAGTCCTTGATCACCGCTTGGCGATCGGTCTCATATTTCAACAAATGCGCGGCTTTTTCTTTGCTCATGCGTTCCCTCATTTTGTCAATGTGGACCGAGTGCTTGGCTAATGCTTTGGCGTGAAAACCAATTAACTCCGCATCTGATAATACTCTGCCTGGTAGTTTAACTAACCAGGTGGCTTCAAGCACATCTAACGGTACAATAGGATGTGCTGCAGTTACCATGAAGAATGGCGAGCAACCCAACCTTTTCCTAACTGAGATGTGGTCCGCCCACAGTACATGATGCAAGAACCAGAACCACTTAGCGACATTGCTGCCAGTTGCTTTGTATAACATTCCAATGCGGCTGCTTGATGGACCCATTCACGCGGGAATTGTATGGTGATATGCATATACCCTTTATGCCATACTTGTCTGCTAACCAGCATACAGCGGCTTTGAAGGGTCCGCCATTATCTGTCACCATTTCCACTAGACATCCCCAATGGCAAATTATGTCTTCAAACATCCATTTCCCAATTGACGCGGCATCTGCAGTTAGGGGCGCTCGCACCTCAGGCCAGGAAGTTAAATGACAATGGCCATGAACAATGTATTTACACCCATTTGACTTAGGTGTCATGTGCATATCTGCGTGGACTACCTGGAATACCGACGGAGTGTGTATTTCAATTGGCGGGATTTCTATTAGCGCCTTTTGGCGTTCTTGGCACATATTGCAGGTTTTAATATACCATACAATGTCCTTAGCCATTTCAGGCCACCAAAACCTCTGCCCGATCAACTCTTTTGTTGAGTACACTCTGCGATGTCCCAGACTGTCATGCGCTGATTTTAACATATACATGTGGTGCTCTTTCTCCACAACTAACTTGTGCATGGAATTTTCCCCGTGTCGATATAGACGCCCTTCTTTATCCAAGAAGAAGTTACTAGCCCAATGCCTGAACTTTTTATATTCCTTTCCCGTTTTGCAGTGATAGGGTTGTACACTTATATCCTGTAGCCATTTCTTTACAATGGGTAGCAAGGAATCATAATGTGCGCTGATTTTTCCATGGTGTTCCTCTGGGTATGGAGTGCATCTCTCAGGACTATCCCTTTCCTCCAGATCAGGTAGTAGTTCGTTATTCAATATCTTCGATACCAGGACTGAGACTTGCTTGGGTTTATGGTTGGTCTTACTTTGCCAGAATGCACTTAATTCTGTGTGGTCATTCTGCATGTCTTTCTGTGCCTCATGTGTTTCCGCGTCAAAGTCAGCTATCGAGGTCATGAAACCTTTATAATAACCTCCTTCATCATCGATTTTATCATAGAACTCGTTGATTGGGATTGGACGAGGTTGACTCGCGTCTGCCATTACTGCCTCTATACAGTATCCCCCTCTGGTATCTATTTTGTCGCAGAATTCTTCAATCGAAATTGGCTGAGGCTCAGTTGGGTCCACAATGACAACTTCAGGTGGCCCTCCTGGGTCCTCTTTATCTTTATCAATATTAGAATATTCATCATCCCCTGGGTAGTGTTGTCTGCGCGACAATCCATCAGGGCCAAATGTCGCTCCTGCTTTGTGTCTAAGCGTGAAATGGAATAGCTTGATATTATCTATCCATCTATTAATAGTTGCATTAGGCATCATATCAGGATTTTCCAACATTCCAATGATATAGGATGTGTCCATCTCTACGATGAGTTTTCGCATGCCTATGAGCCAGGTTTTACACACGTATAACGCTGGCATCATTCCAAACAATTTGCGCTTGGGCTGTGAGAAGCATGCTTCTCTCTCGTTAAGGGGTATGGACCCGAAACGCGCATAGAATTTGTTCTTTGGATTTTCTGCATCTTCTTGAAAGATGTAATACCCGACTGCTTTGTAGGATGTATCGACAGCTAACACTACCGTGCCTTGTCCATCATAATCAATAGGTCGCAGAGCTTTAACTACTAGCAGTCCATCTTTGAGCATTTGCATACTCTCTTCATTGTCAGGACCCCATTCAAACGGCGCGTCATCTTTTAATATTTTACTGAGATGCTTGGCTCTTCTACTGAAGTTTGGTATGAAGATGCGCAATATGCCACAGTGCCAATAAACGCGCGTATTCCGCTCTTGTCTTCGCAAGGTCCCCAGTTCGTAATGACTTTGATTCTTTCTGTAGTGGGTTTCTGCCCTTCAAAGGTACACAAGTGTCCTACTACCAGTATTTCACTAGCGCAGATTACGGTTTTATGTCCTGAGAACGTTCCCCCGCAATATTTCATTCTCTGGAGGATGCGGTTAACATTATTCATATGTTCCCATACAAACCGCCGTATCCCCTTATTTTCTGCAATGGTCTCATATTCACCATCTTTATTTGGTACTGCGAAGCTGGACCGCGGACCGGGACATCATCAATGTAAGGAATAGTATAGTCTGGTATCTCTGGTTGTAAGATATGTGTTACATCATCGTGAAAGATAGGGACCGAGTTTGTCCAACCCATAGGTAGCGTTACACTGTGGGAGCGGCTTAGGTTGCGAGCAACCAAGGTCAGGCTGAAAAGTAGATTTCAACCTGTCCTCGGTTGATTATTAGGTTGATTTAATTCAACCTAATAATTAGGTTGCGCGGCAACCTATCAAAACAACCTGGAAGGTAATGATATTAACACTACATATTTAGTAGTACATGTAGGCTACTTTTCAACCAGGCTTGTCGACCAGTACATAGCTACATAGCAACCTAACACCGTGTACTCCAGCCCCGGGACAAATATGCAGTCAATCTGGTAGAAAGTTATCACGAGAGGAAGAGGTGAGTGATGGGAGCATTACGGTTAATCGAAAGCCTTGGCTATTCAAACTCCGCATTCATTTCAGCGGTATCACTGAAGTGCGCGGGTCTTGGGCCGTCACCACCTTTCATCATCTCTCTGTCACCAGTAGGCTTGCGTATCTTATTCCATTCTTCCCGCCATGTCCAGTCCTCCCACCCTACCTTATTCAAGAGGAGTGAGTCCCTTTGAGGAGTCACAGCAACGAAGCACCATTGCATCAAGTGTAACAGAGGAGGATTCCATGGCGGTGTTCGATGCAAGTCTGCTGCAAATCCAAATTTATTCTTACTAACCTGCTAATTGTAGATTCGAACAGGATGTTGGCGTCCTGCTCCAATAGCCCTCGACCTCCCTTTGAAACCCCCGCAATGGCCCACAACTCGACCACTTACACAGGCTACACATCCTACACAAACACTCGTGAGTTCAAATATACATGAACATCTATTATCTCAATTCATAAATGCCATCTAGTTTACTTGCGAGCCCGAGTCAGACTCAAGATCTTCAACTTTCGTCCCAACCGCTGTCAACAGCGACCCCGCCGGCGAAATCAAACTCACCACCAAGAAAGCACGGCGAATCGCAAGGCTCTCGCAAGAAATTCAAGCCCTGGATCGAGCTTCTAGACGTAGAAGACAGACGCGGGACCACTTATTGCGAGGAGCATTGGGATTGGGGGATAAGGATAGCTGGTAAATGGTATGATTCGATTGTATTTTCTGTATACATCTTCTATGTACAATCCTATACATCCTATTACTACAATTCAAGTTCTATCTTGATCTATCCTTCTTGACCCACGTCATTTGCTTATAATACTCACGATCTCGGTCAATCACGGTGGCCTCTGTGACCTGTCTGTACATGCGAATCTGTATACGTTGAGACACGCCCTCTATGCCCAATGTTACCTGGCACCCCTCTGGCTAACCTGCTTTACACGCAACACACGCAATACTGCAGATGGATGGCAGCTTACACAGTAAGGTGAGCAACAATATGCAACACTGATAAGAACTGTGTACGTACCTGACCTTTTGTCCCCAGCATATGACTTCGGCGACGGCCCTCATCTCGCCATCATTCTCCCAACTCCATCCCATCATCCCCCACATCCGTCCATTCTTCTTCATCCACCATCTTTGAACAAGATATCATCATCACCCCCAAACACCCACCATCACCCAGCAAACCCCCACAGAATTCCGCGTGCGACAGGCACTGAGCAACTCGAACAATCGGTGGGTGCCATCCGTCCTTGATAGTGCAGCTTCTGATAGTGCATCCTCGCTGGTCTCGAAGATATCGACGTTGTCGCAGCAAGTGGCCGTAGTCGTGATGGCGAAGAAGAGGTCGTGGCGTTGAGCTCGAGGATCATTTGGGCGCGGGTGCCTAGTTCCCAGCTAGTGTGTCCAGCTAGTGTGTGGGTGGTTAGTTGGGGTGTTGGAGGCACTAGGGGCTACACACCTCTCTAGATGCGGTCCGACCATGCCGAGGCCCGACGTTGAGTTTTGCCACAAAGTCACGTGTGGCAAAACTCGACGTCGGGCCTCGGCATGATGTCCGGCTTGTTTTTTCACACTGCAACGCTTTTGCCATAAAGTCACGTGTGGCAAAAGCGTTGCAGTGTGAAAACATTGTTTTTTAAAAACAATGCACATCCTTGCACTGTATCACACACCACCCTCGCACGCCCGCCACCTACGGGGACCTCCTTAAATCGCTGCTCCTCTGGCTTGACCACTATCAACCAAATAGCAAACCAGATCCGCGTGGGGCAGATTGATATTGGCATCAGTGCGTACCCAACTATACACATAGTCTGGCTTCTCTACTCGCCATACGCCTTACACCTGCTTACCTCAGTCCCTCCACGGTCCTTGTTATTTTGTTTCCAGGTGCGGGTGTCGAGTCGTCGAAGTGCTCATCACCCAAATGCACCCGGCCCTTGCATGCCCACCACAGCTCACGGCGTGGCTCCCACCTCGACCCCAGCGCTCTCGCTCTCTGCAGGTCTTCACCACCGTCCACACCAAGTTTGGGCACTGCGCCAATGAGGAGTACCGCACAACCAGGAAGAGACAGGGATGAGGTTGAGCAGGAGGTTTGGAGTCTTGTCGAACCTCAGTGAGTATTTCGGCACTTCCTTTCCTGCCCACGTCGAGCAGGACGCAACAACGTTGTTCGATGGTTATCGGTCCTTTCGATATTCCCTGCCTGTCTCGCCCTTGAGCGCAGCGCCTGTCACATCCCAAGACAAGTTTCATTGGAGTGTATGTAGAATAAATTATACGGCTTATTATGTATCTACTATGCGGGTTATTATATATCTACATCCTCACAAATTGCACGAACAAGGGAACCGCTTCTGTCAATGATTCCCCAGCTATCCTTTCCATCGACTACCCTTCCAACCAGGCATTGTACACTAGTAATGTCAACGAAATGAAGGGCACCCGTGTCCTTATAGAAATGGAAATCGAGATCTTTGAGGTTTGGATCTGCTGGCTCAAGTTTGCATGTACGAATAGCCGCGAGTATGGCGACATCGTGGCGTGGTTCATCGAGGTCAAGCATTTTGCCGATTTTGGGATCTGAGAATTTGACAACAAAAATATGTTGTAGCTGACCGTAGAACGTTTCAAGGCGAAGTTCGGGCGCCTTCCGAGTACTCTTCTCATGTATATCCACGTACATCGCATACTAAAGTATATAGTCATTAATATAATATCAGAATAAAACCGAATCGACTTACTCTGACAAATGTAGCATCACGAGTATCGTCCAGCGAGCTCGCCAAAGACGATGCGTGCATTGTATCGCCTTCCTCTGAATCTACTCGTCGGACCTTACCCCACTCCTGAAGGGTTGATTGCCGTAGCAATTCACGCACACGACCCATATGCAATCCTGAGCGAGTTGAAAGGGAGGCACAGATACCAGTAGATATAGCGGAAGGAAGACTTGTAACCGGCTTCGAAGAGGGCAGAAGTAAAATGTCGGGATCTAAAAGAAAAGATAAGTGAGTGATTTAATGTAATCAAGTTCAAAAACATACATGCAGGGTGTGCGTACGTGCCGGCCACAGTACCACGATGAGCTCGAAGGGATAGCTCTTCTGCGACATTATGGACAACCTTGATCTGTGTAAGTTGTGCATCATCCACAACGTATCGATCAAGAGTGGCGTAAGGAAAGCGTCGGCTTCGAAGGGCGGGCTGCAATCGGCCACAATAGCGTTCCATTGGAAACGCCCAATAGCACCATACAGGGCCCACCGCCTTTATATGATCTGCGATGTGCAAAAGGGCATGGATCGTCAGAGGGCATGCTGACAGACGTCCAGGATTGTGCTGATAGTAGATTCTGAATGAAGTGAATATGAATAAGAATGAAATCATGAACTAAGGTACTCACGTCTCGTAGTCTTTAACCCATCTGATGAACCCTACCCTCACCTCCTCGATTTCCTCATCGGAAATCTCGAATTGAAGACAGATATTGAGGAGCCGCACAAGACTCACAAAATGCTTGAAGTATTTGACATGTTTGAAGCGATGGCGAAGAAGGACGGGTCCCAAATACAAGGTCCAGAATGACCACATCTCGGCGGAGACATTGGATTTGTCTGTCGAGATATTGGGGATGCGGCTACCATAGCTGGAAGGAATAGTTGATCCTGACTTTGCCGTTGCTTCTCCGATGGCCTCCCAGACCTTATCCTCCAACTGATAGGACTCGGTACCCTCATCAAGACCCTTAAACTCGCCCGTCCAATGAAGGACAAGATTCTTTACCAGGTTTTCCCAGATAAGATGCATGAAGTCATACGAGAAAGATGTGGGGAATATAACTGATCCGAGAAGAGATAAGGCGGGAATACTTTTGATACCATACTGTCGGGATAACCGATTTGCCTCGACATCAGTTGTGGCAGCTTGGACCTCATCAGCCTGAGCGAGAAGCCTTGAATGCGTGCGAAGAGGAAGAGCACTGAGGTCGTAATTCTTGACAGCTGTGGGATTGGTGAGAACATCTGGGTGATTTGCGTGGTAGTGGGGAACGTAAAGTGTGGTTCCTCGTACGTTGGGTACCGGTAATCCCGTAATTTCGCACATACGGCATGGAGAAAAGCCATTATGACCTTTCATATGCATCAGAAGCGAAATTGCAGGGATATCACCAAAGATGAGGAGGAGATAGGCATGGAGGAGAAAAAGCTCGGCCTTGAGAATGTCAAATGCACGCACACCTTTAGCAAGGCGGATGAGCTCAAGGATAAATGGCCAAAGAAAGGAGTCGACATCGACTGGCTTCTTGGGACCAGGAATGACACCGAGCGATAAGATTTCGACAGCGTGGAAACATTTTTCCGGAGGTAGATTATAATTGAAGACGATGAGGGGCCACGCAGTGGATTTACACCGTTTGAAGGGTGCAAACCCATCCGTGGAGAGGCCGAGTGCCACGTCGCGTGGATCTGAGAAATAGGTGTGGGCGAGGTTTTCATCACAGACTTTTACGTTCTTCTGACACAATCCACGATACAAGGTCCCATCGAATACGTCATTTGTTGTTCCGGGCTGGTGGTTGTGTCGTGAGCGATATTCCATATCTTTGGCGACATCTTTATTGCTGAGGAAGCCGAGAAGACGTGATATGAGCGGGATATAGGTGAAACGTTTGCGTGGTTTGCCGCTGGGGTAGAAACGGAGCTCGTTACAATAAGGACAAGCTGTTAGGTCCTTATGCGCTCCTGTATAGCAGCAACAAGAGTTCAGACAGCAGTCATAGAGCTCGGGTTTAAAGCCTGACAAGAACTGTACACGCGAACAGGTTGCATCCAGTGACGGGATGGGAGGGTCTCCAGGTGCAGGAGGAAACGCCCGTGGTATTTTGGCAAAGCCACGGTCCGAAATGTGGGTTTGTTGTTTGAATGAGAATGCGCGACATATGGCATGATCATAAGAGCTAAGCTTGTCCGCTATAATCACCTAGGTCAATTTTCCCTACCAAAAGAATCAAGGACATTAAATCAGCTCACCGACACCAGCAGCATCCTGCTCATATGATTCTCCAAGTTGATCCCAGGACGATAAACCCTTACCCGACTCATAAGCATCCCAGTCAGGATATTCCTCCCCATCTGTGCTGTTTCCGTCTATCTCTCCATCTGTGACTGACTCTAAATCGCCATTGTCAGGCTCATTTTGTTCTGTCTCCCAAATCATCCGGCGTTGCTGGTACCAACTATGGAGGATCTCTTCCTCATCTGCACTGGCTTCCATACCGGCGGGTGGTGAAAGCAGATTATCAGGCAGTGAAGGCAGATTATCGGGTGGTGTAGGTTCATGTTCCATTGCGATATCATGTTCGTTGTCGCCATTTCCATTGGAATCGCTTTCCGAGTCCGATGGTAGATCGTAAATTCGGCGCATATTTGACGGTGCATGTGGACTTGAGTTTGGGCGAGTATGTAGATAAGTAGTATGGAGGCGATGGCAACGTTCTCGATATTTTGTGATTCTTTTGTTGCAGCATAGACAAAGAACTAGATTTGAGCAGCCCATAGTCGACAGTGTTAAAGTAGATGTAGAAGTAACTTTACCGAATGTGAATTTGATTACAATATCCACGAAACTCAATCACTCAAGTCCACCCGCCAGTCTTGACTCTTTGCCGCAACTTTTTCTTGTCCTTTCCCTCTCCGTTACCCGCCTTTCCTTCACTGCTTCCCTTCTGTCCTAAATAGTACCCTTACAGCTATGCCAGTCAAAGCTCAGTCTTCTGGAAAGGAGAACACACCTTTGAAAGATACGGGCGCTCATCGAACTGCCAGACAAACAAATGGTCAACCGCCAGCAGAAGTTGACAATGCTGGTCCGGATCTCCAGGCGATCTTGGCGAGGATGGAGAAACTTGATGGTTAGTGCAATTTACTTGACATACGCGTTGTTGACTCACAATTATTGTAGCTGACCTGCGGAAGGAGCGGAAAGAGAACGAAGTCCTCGCCCAGAAGCTCAACGCTCAAGCTGAGAATGCTGAAGATGTTAATCAAGAACATGAGGCCCTGGAGAACAGGTTACTTGAGCTTGAACGTGAGTTATACCACTGCTCTCACCGTCAAAAGTTCTCTCATTCTCTTTTTATTGCCCAGAAACTCTGACTGAAGAACGTGATGCTAACGCGCAACTTCAAGATCGTCTTGAGGCACTCGAGGATGAAGGGGAGGCCAGTGACAACAACAAGTTGCCAATGATAAACCGCCCCAAGGGAACAGCTGGCCAGCATTGGAGCATCCAGGAGGCGATGGGACTTGCTGGCTCGGATAGGAAAACGGATGCATATCAGGGGATACAGGTAAGTGACAATATTTCTCATTAGAATCAATAATAATCTTACTTGATGATTTAGCGAAATCTCAGAGACCTCGTCCACAATGCGCGGATACGATGGCAGTCTCCCTGGAATGAGATTTCCGCCAGTGACAAATCGAAGCTCTTCCAAGTGGTGTGTTTGGCGGTGCATCTCAAAACAGCGTGTGTACATATTGTTCTGATCTCCGTTTCACCCCTAGGCCAGGGAACAGCACCCGCTTTTGAAACATTACACAAACGACTGGGCGACAGCGGAGCTTGTTAAGCAATACATGAAGAACAGGCGAGGAAGCGCTTACCGTAACGGATGGCTCACACCTCCCGCAAAATTCGCGCACCTCCAGGCCAACTCGAATAAGCGCGATCCGGGCGCTTCCCGAACAAAGCGAGCCAAGGTGTCTTTAGCTGCCAAGAAGAAAGGGAAAAAGGTAGCAATAGCACCTCGGAGGAGATCTCCGACAGCTGGTTCCTCTGACGGTCCTGATGGTTTGGAGGACTGATATGTGGCGCCGTGTAATTTGGCAGCAGGTAATTCGGGAATTGGTCTCATTTATGTAATCACAAGAACAACCTATTCTATAGTCGCAATAACAACCTATTCTATAGTCAATAACAACCTATTCTATGGTCAATAACAACCTATTCTATACTGAAGTGAATGCGATGACAGGTTCATTTTAACCCTCAATAGGTTGATTTTTTGATGTAAAATGCCCGCGATATCAACCTACCATATAGTGAATCTAATCCGCTACTTGGATGTTATTTAGCCAGTGATAGGTCAGTTTTCAGTATAATATAGGTTGGTCAACACTCTGTGTCAGGTTGATTATAAACCTTACCGAGCTATTTGTACATAGGTTGAAAAGTTAAAAAATAGGTTATAAATTAACCAAAGGTGCCAACCTACTTAAAAGGTTGATCACCAACCTAACGAAGATGAAAATCATCCTTTTATTTACTAATATGCAACCTAACTTAGGTCTAATCCTTAGGTTGACCATCAACCTGGGCCGCCCGCACAGAGTTACTAGCCTCATGGCACCAAAAGGTGTTTGGAACGTAGTCAAGTCCCTTGAACTTTCCGCGAGTAATCTCTCGTCATACCCAACAAACAAGTCGAACATACCACCACACGCTCACCCTGCAAAATGTGATGCTAATTCATCCGTTGCGGGTGGTACTCCTGAGTGCACTATGGTTACCGCATTCAGTGGTTCCAAACTATGCACGATCCTCAGTTTCCCATTCTTCTTTAGTACCGCGAACCAGTGGAAACGGTAAGGCGAGTTAGATGATTCATATACATTGGAGCATCTTTTGTCCGCTATCATGTCACACAATTCCTTGTATATTCCTGGCGGAATAGGTATGTTTTTCAACACCCAAGGCTTATGCTCTATTGTTGGAATTTCTACCAGTGGAAAGTATTCTTCTTTGAAGCATCCTTTCTCAGTTTCGTCCCATGTGAATGCCTCATTTTGTAGCATCATAAGGTGGTGCATTAATTTCTTTTCCTCATCCCACAAGAACTCTTCCGAGTGTACCTCATCAAATTGTTGTTTTCTCTCCTCGGTATATCATCCCATTGGTACGAAGTCCAGTGGACTGGGAGTCCGCGTCAGCATTTCTGCTAATGGATCACCTTTGATATCACGCTTGATTCTGAAGCATTCAGGCAGGTCCTGGAAGACGGGTTTCACTTTCTTGGCCACAGGTTTATACTTCTTTCCCGCGAACTGACTCTTCATTTGAATGATTTGAGCCTTAGTCCTGGAGGTGACTGTGCCTTCGATTTGGGTTTCGCGCGGGTTTTTACGTGCGCACCGTCCAGTATTTCCTGCGTGTAAAACTGTTTCCCGCTGTACCGTTGACCCATGAATTTCTTTATTTTCTCTTTTTCGCTATCCTCAATGTCCGCGTGTTCCGCTGCTTGTTCGAGAAACGCGTTCATTAACCCGGCTTGGGTAAATGTTCCATTCTGCGATGTAGTGTATCCTACTATCTTCACCTCTTTTGTATTCTCATCATAGTCGAATACCACGGCCGTCTCTCCTTGACTGTTCATCAACTCATCGAGATCTGAAAAGCCTGCCCAGTCCCTTTCCTTAGGTACTTGGGTGGCCGCCCGCGTTCATAAGTAGGTAACACTACTTTTCGGCCAGACTGAGGGTCAGTCAGTGTGATTGTTTGATCGCCGTCCGTCGCGTTCTGAATGTTACTTGCGGTTAACACGTCAAACGGACGCCCTAATAGGATTTTATATGCCGGGCCATTTATGATATGGACTTGTAACAAGAGCGTCATGTCGCCGCACTTGAATGGTATATTACGCGCCAAACCTAAGGTTGATTCTATATGGCCTTGGGCGCTTTGCATGTTAATCGTTATTCCGGGATTCCAGCTGATTCCCAGTGTTACCGCTATATCTTTAGACATCGAGACAATTTGTGACCCGCTGTCCAATAGTGCTTCTTCCTCGTCAACATTGTTAACTGTTGGATAGATAGCTCTAAGGGCGTGCGAGTCTCTCGCGCCATAGATAGTCTTCGGTTTCTCTCCTTCCGGTAAATCATTCAGGTACTGCACTATGGGATCATGCACCATAATGGCACCCTTTGGGCCATCCTCACAGTCTTCTGTTAGGACCATATAGCCGCGTACGGTAGATCTTCTAACATTATGCTATCTTCAGGTACTTCTGCGATAAGTACGTTGCTATTAGCGGGCGCGCTATTCACTATTCCTTCATCGCTTTCTGATTCTTCTGAGTCGGTTACATCTTCAACCGTGGCCGCGAAGTGGTTGTTCGTGGGCGTAGTAGGAACGCGCACACGCGTAACTTGACGCGCCATTTCTTTCATGACTGCCGGTGATGATCCTAGCACTTGACCGATTGTTGCGCCAATAGGCGTGTTTAGTATGGCTTCGGCAACCTCTCGGTTTAACGCGCCTTTCTGTACTGGGGCCTGAGTTCGGTACGCGGGTCCTTCCTTCTCAGGCGCCGGTCTCTCTTTGTCTGTTCTCGCAACTTCGTGAGTGGAGGGACTTCGAGGAATGGCAACTCTGGGGGCGGTTGGGTTTCCGCGGATTCCTGGACCTCAGGTTCAGCAATTCTGACCGTGCGTTTCGCCGCAGGTCTTGGTGGTATTACAACTTCAACTGTTTTCTTGTTTTTCCGCATGTTTCTTGTCTGACTAAAATTATATAGGTCCTCCGGGGCTTTCGATGAAGGGAACTTAGTCATTCTCCCAGCACCAGCTATTCCCTTCATTGAACGGTTCAGAAATCCGAATCCTCCAGATCCTCAGACTCAACACCCCTTGTCCTGCGAGAAATAAGGTATTGATGTACGTCCTCTATGTCAAGGAGGTCCAATAATTCCTCTACTTTATCTTGCGTTTGGGGCGGTTGCGGCTGAGCGATCTGTGCTAACTGTATAATACCCGGCGCATTTACTCCAGTATAGAAACTGTTTCTATTTGCCGCGGATTGTAGAGCCGCTGTCGTCTTTTTCTGACACGCGTGTTCTACGCGTTCTTTTGTCGTTGCTCCGCCTTCATATGGAACGGGACGCCCATCGATCATTCTGACGCGCCCTAGCGAATCTACAGTGATCCAGCCAGCGTCTAGGTGATGTGCACGATGCGGACATTCATTTTTCATATGACCGTCTTCGCCACAGTAGAAACATCCACTGCTTCGAGGCGCATTGTTTCCCGCACATCGGCTGCTGTGGTCTATACAGCTGTGGTAACGGTGGACCCATAGGAGGCATAAACTGCTGTTGGCTGACTTGACGCTGCATAGTGGACTGTTGTTGCATTAGACGTGCCAATTCGCCTAACTGATTAGACATTTTGGCTTCGCGCGCCTCTAGTTGTTTTTCGCGTATATTGAACTGGTCTTTGAGCGCGGCTACCGTTTGATTTACTTCCTCGATTTTAATAGAGGTAGAGCTGATCCTTTCATAGCCGCCTCCACCGTCCGCATTTTTGTATGTGACTCGCGAACCCTTAGCCATGTCAATCGCCGCGTCAATGGTCTCATTCAATTTGTACTTGTCTTCTGGTCGTCGGACAGCAGCAGTAGCCGCGCTAGTGCCGATTCTGTCTAATAAGTCCAGTTGATTTTGTATTAATTGTCTGAACTCGGGGGTCAAGCATGACAGGAACATGTCTACAGCTTCGCGGTTAGACAACAGTACCGGTTCTTCCTGGAGTCTCAAGGCTTCTGCGCGGAACGCGCGTTTTAATGCTTGGAGATCAGACAAGTCCGACATGCTAATCCCGCGATGCTGTTTGCACACAGTTTGCAGTCTTTTCAACGAGCCTCTGTCCTCGTCCATGGCTTCTTCATATTCTTCAATAACTTCTTTCTTGAACCTCTTCCAATCTTTGCTTTTGTAATTCTCCAGCGTTTCCCACTCTCTTTCCTGCGCGCATCCGCGTATTTCCCCAGCGTTCTA